>JXSR01S024147.1:83509-101775 GCA_000969725.1 Ophiothrix spiculata | reverse complement strand
TCAACAAACACTTACAGTCCTCAAGGCATTCGATTTCTCGTTTTAAAGTTTGCTAAGAAATCTTTATCAATTATGCAGGAGTGACTGCAAATCAAATTATTTCGGAACAGATGTTTGGTTTGTTTTACATGCATGTGTAGAACTCTGAGAGGACTTAAACATCCGTAATATGCCATTGGACATGTAGTAAGAATAGCGACAGATATGCGAAATGTTCTGGTTGTACGTAAACCTACATAGCAATATGCTGATTGATGAACTATTTACTGTATCGAATCTTGTTGAATTTTCCATGATATATTGAATTGATCCACTTAGGATATTGCACATTGTCAATAAGTCTATTTTGAATGATTGATTTGATATTTGTCATAAAGGATGCTTGTTTATTTTACTAAGAAAAATACATATCATGCCTTTGTTTGTTTAATAGATATTATTAGTCAGTGATGACAAAATGTAATTACAACAAATGTAAATGTAAAATTCATCCATTTTGTTCCTAATCGTGTTACATTGCTGAAAACCAAAGAAATAATAATAATAAAACATTTAAGTTCAAATAGGGTAATCTTAAAATATGTTGTTCTCCTTTACTTTCCTAAATTATCAATGATTATTAGTTACTAATGCTATAACTTCTTTCATATATAGTTTACAATGATAGTGGAAACACGTGTACAATTGTGCAGTTTTTTAAATATATTATGACGCTCCAGCAACCTTTTTATAATAATAATTAATCGCTCTATATATTGAAAATTGACATTTGAATTTAAGCTTTAAAGGCAGTAGCCACGATCATCAAAGTGAAGGTCAACTTTCTTCAACACCAACTGATTTTATTGCATTTTTAGAAAGTACTTCTAACTACTAACTAAAATCCATAACCATTCTTGTTGAACTTGAACATATATACATGTAGTACAACAGACAATTATTTATGCTTTGAATTTCTTAATCTCCGGACAATGAGAAATTCAATGATAGTGTTTCTAGAAATAAATCACTAAATGCTTAAAATTTTAACTTCTATGTTATTAACAAAATATTTTGATGACGGGATCATGTTGTTAAGTATATTTAACCGTCCTAAAAGAATAATATTCACTTCTAAATCAACAGCCGTACATTTGGAATCTCAAACTTTAGGAAAACAGAAGCACTGCTGATAGAACCCCAAGAAATTAATTTGCTGAAAATTGTGTTTTTAGAGCAAGTGATATGATTTTGTTGCTTTGTTTTGATTCTACTAAGATCTTTCTTTGATTCAAATATGTTTTCACAAGTTTTCATACTCAAGTGAATCATGGCTAATGCCTTTAAGTAATCTTGAACTAACTTCTTAATTCTTTGTTTTTTATTTTCATGATTAGCTTGATGTGGTTTAATTTTAAACTTAATTTTACAAAACTAAATAAATATGCTTTTTTAGATAATAGGGTTTGACCGCTTAATATTGAATTATTCCTCGACATTAAAATGTGACAAAATGATTTTTAATTGCTTTGTAGTATAAACATCATCCAGGTTATAGTCTTCCCAAGTAACTTAATCAATTTCCATGCGGCATAAAACCTTTCATCTCTCCATTCCTCACTTTTCTCAAATTATCATTACTCAAACACTTAAACATCATCGACCACAATTAAAGAATAATACTCAAATCAATAAACACTTTGCTATTAGCGAAATGTTCAAATACGGGTCACTTATATTACATACAGGCATATATATTATAGGCAATTTAAAGTGCTCACGTACGGTTGTAATGAAATCGCATGAAATGTCCCTTTAATAATAACGGCAAGTCATGATTATCCTGTGCGACCTCTTCGTGTAACCCAACGGCAAAAAACTGATTTCAACGGATAAGCCACTGAGTTGGCATGGCGAGCTATTTTTCAAGTTCGAGCTTTATTTCGCTACGAGCAAGCAAAGAAGATAGTGTATTAGCTGAAGAGGCAAGCGACTGACTGGAGTCGTTCTGATCATTGCAGCGCTTTAAGTAATCTGGAGCATATCTATGAAGATAAAGACCGAGGGTAAGCATACCCGTGGGCTACTTTGAAAAGCAGCATTGGGAAACGGATGGGATCAGAGATGCTGCAAATTGCTTGGATTACGAGGAAAAAATAGGTCGCGACTTTAACATAACATCATTTTTGGTGAATTCATCCTTGACACAGGTGGGTTTGAAATACTCAAAAAAATCCCACATTACACAGGAGAAACCTGTGATAAAAAGCACGTCTGCTCATGTGCAGAACAGGAATTTCACGCGTAGCAGTAAATTTAACTCAACTTTGTGTGTTTCATTTTTTTGCAGACGACCGGTTTGTGTGGTGATAGTGATACAAAGAGAAGAATCATTGGGATTATTAAGTGGGTGAAGCACTTGCAAGA
The DNA here is from genome assembly GCA_000969725.1 of Ophiothrix spiculata. Taxonomy (NCBI): domain Eukaryota; kingdom Metazoa; phylum Echinodermata; class Ophiuroidea; order Amphilepidida; family Ophiotrichidae; genus Ophiothrix; species Ophiothrix spiculata. The sequence goes on along the minus strand of JXSR01S024147.1, from coordinate 99,369 downwards.
GTGTTTCTTGTGGAGATATACGTTATGTTGACGAGTCGAGGATATTATCGTCTTTATACCAGGATTCTTATCATTCATACGATATTTATCTGCTACGCACAGGAAAATGGTAAGCGTATCTAATAATATGATTTGCTTTTGTAAATTCATCTTTAAAATATATTCTTTTTTCACATTGTCGTGCCAGGTTTATTTGATTTGACCTAAAGAAGCCTTGTACCATTGATGGCAATTTTAAATTTTTGATGAAAAGGGGGATAAAAATGAAACATCACTTTTCAATTCAGAGGATACGAAGGGAACATACGTTAATAAAAACAGTTTATGCTAATTTTGCAATATTAAAATTTATCAAAATGATTTACATCTCTAATGCGACTTAATCAACCCCTGAGTATTCTTTCCATACCTTTTCAAAATGCGCTTTTCAATGTCAAAGGAATATACACAACACGATTTTTACTTTATTAAAGTTTAATTAAAAGCAGCGTCCCATGTACTCTGTCGATGCTCCGACATTCACAATGCTTTATTTGTAATCAGCACAATGTTCAGTTGTCATGAGTTTGGCATTGAACTTCTACGTGAATGAAATTTCATGGGTTATTACATTGGATAACACGCAAGAGTTGTGGTATATTGCAAATGAAATGGAGAGTAATCAAAAATACGTTTACTCGTTGATGAAATAAAACTGTTTTTCTGCATAAGAAAAATGTTCTTTCCAACCGTGACCCATATGTTACACGTAATATAAAAAATAGATGGTAACGATGAAAATATTTTTTCAGTGATGAAATGTTATTGGTTATGATACATCCTGTGCATGTTTAGATGTTTGTATAGGTAGCAAATGTAGCTATATAGGTAGTGAATATGAAACAAGATAATTAGTACGTTAATTACATAGACAGGGAACGCTATATTTCACTTTTTTTGTTAATATTAACTATATGTCATTATCATATTGGAAGTGACTGCTTAAAATAAGCACAACACAGTTTTTACATTACTGTCGTAAAAGTTTTTAAAAATTATGAATTTAAGCAAAATATTATTTGCAAATGTGCTACCAAAATGCTGATTTTTGGTAGTACACTTGAATAAAATAATTTAATTTCATATTATTATTTAAGAAATACTCAACAAACTTAAAGGTTATTATCTAACATATGGCATATTAGCATTATGTTACGACTTCGAGAAAGTTAAGTTTTTACTAAGATCATCATTTTACATTTAATACACCTTTGAGTTTTTACAACTGTTTTACATTATACACTTTTGAGTTTTTACAAAATTTTAGATTTGAGTTTAAAATAGCAAGTGGTTTATTGCTTGGATAAAATTGACCAAATAGGACTTCAGATATGCAGCATATATTACATAAATATTATAATTACAAACCAAAGATTCAGCGTCAATATGTCCTTCTCTGATTACAATCGCACAACTAAAAATATATGCCCTAGTTTTATAAATCAGGCACGTGAATATTCATGGTATTTATGATATACTAAAATCCGTATTTAGCTTGCTGTATAAGGTGAATTTTTAAACAACTTATCATTGGCCATCAAAGAGTAATTCCAATTGGTTGATATCATGGAATTATTGCCCGTTTAGCCAATAACAATAGGGCTTATAAATAAATAATGATTTGTTTAATTGATCATTTATTTTGATGCAACATTTATGATTGGTCAGATTAATGTAAAAAACGTCATAAGAGGGATATACATTACTTTCATTACTTGTCTTGTTTGATTCAATAATGATGGTGAAAGACATCAAAATAACCTCATTTCCGTATGAACTGTACAATAGCATGAATGTATTGTCTTGTCTTATGTATACAAATCCCTTCATAAACAAACGTGCTTTAACATTGGACACTGAGAGATGAGATTTGCCTCAATCCATCTATTCAAGAAGTAATTTGACTTTGTTCCACTAATTGGTTTCATAAATATTTTCTAATCTATGTGTGAATATACAAATTTTAGCGCAATATTCTTTGACTTACATGTTTGTAATAATAGAATGTAAATCAATCACAGTGTTTCGCTTTGAACTGTAAAGTAAAGGAGGAGTACAATTTCATAAGTATTAACAAGAGAAGATATTATGTATATCCCATCATGCATCGCTTCCTATTGGATTGTTTGTATAGGAAATCATGTGATTAGTTAGTGATGAAGTGACCCTTAATCAAATTTAATTATTGTTATCTTGCATTTTGGGTATGTTTCGTCACTAACTACTCACTTGACTTCTTGTACAAAATTTCCCATAGGAAGCAATGCATGATGGGATACTCACGATATCTTCTCTTAGTATTAACTATCATTGAAATATGGTACCTCTATTATCCCTTATGGCCAATTGTTTTTACAAAATGTTAAGACATATGACAGAAGAGTGAGTAATTGTTTGTAACTCAATCCGATGTTCCTCTTACTGTTACAATGACACAGGGATGGTGGCATGGAATTTCATAACTACTATCTACTTTCATAACCGGTCTCGCTTGTTTCAGTAATGATGATGAAACAAATGGCCACGATTTTTTTATGAATGTATAAAAAAAAATACCATATTCAATTATCAAAAAACAAACAAACAAAAACTATAGTAAAATAAAACCGTCAAAACACAAGTATCCCGTAATGTCCACAATACAATTTTGGACAGGAAAAAAATTCTCTTTTTATAAATGGCGTGTGAACATGATGACGATATCACGTTTTGACTAAAAATTTAAATTTTTGCAAAAATGCCCAAAACCATATTTTTTGCCCCAAAAGTTTCTGGAAAGCCTAACTAAAACGTGCATTCGTGAAATTTTGAACTTCTTTGCTTGTTTGAATTCTAGGAAGGGTTTTCTCAAATTTTTGATTTTTATCTTAGTTTTAAAACAAACTCCCCAAAATAGGTCAAAAATGCAAAAATCCCACCGCTGCCACCAAAATGGCAATTTTGGGCCTATTTTTGGCATTTTTTTAAAAAATAACTAAAAATATAGTATTAACTATCATTGAAATATGGTACCTCTATTACCCCTTATGGCCAATTGTTTTTACAAAATGTTAAGACATATGACAGAAGAGTGAGTAATTGTTTGTAACTCAATCCGATGTTCCTCTTACTGTCATTGTAATGACATAGTGAAGGTGGAATGAAATAGACGACTTTCGTGTGTCCCATAATGCATCTTGAAAGTACCGCAAATACGGGACCGTGTGACGTAATATTGCTCAGTCTACTATATTAGAAGTTCTGCGCATTGCGCACAACTCGACTGCGCAGTTTGCGGTACTTTTAAGATGCATTATGGGACATACGAAAGTGGTCTATTTCATAACTACTATCTACTTTCATAACCCGTCTCGCTTGTTTCAATAATGATGATGAAACAAATGGCCACGATTATTTTTTTTTATATATATGTATACAAAAAATATCATATTCAATTATTCAAAAAACAAACAAACAAACAAAAACAATAGTAAAGTAAATCGTCAAAACACAAGTATCCCGTAATATCCACATTCCAATTTTGGGAAAAATTCTCTTTTTATGAATGGCGTATGAAAAGGGAGGTCTCTAAAAACAATTCCATAGGTAATTTAATTGCTATGAAATTTAATAACACTCCTCCATCTTCTAATAAATGTTCAGTAAAAATCATGACTATCTTTCACGTATAAAAATATGAAATAAAATGAATTCTTGAAACAATGAATTTAATGGAAAGCATTGCGATTCTAAGATCAAACTAAAACTTATAATCTTTTCAGAATGAAAATATTCTGTTAAACATGACAAACACAATAATTCTTTATTATCTTCCAATTGTTCAAATGTGATTGAAATCGTTTTTTGGAATATGTGCACTTTATTGAATTGGATGGATAGACGATATCGCCTAGCTGCATTTAGAGGCGCCTTGCTTTCAACTATCTGTTACAATCTTCTTTAATGTACAATAGTGATAAGTAAGTTTGACGTAGCCTTGATGTAAAAGACATGAATGTTTCTGAAATGTTAGAAAGTGAGAAAAGTTTCAAACAGATTGAGAAGAACGATATTTTGACTAGTACATTAGCGATTGTTTTCGTCATCATGATATGCGAACTGATTTGACTACATTTTTTGATGGTACTTGGAATGCATAGTGTTAAAACATTTTTAACTATGTGTCATAATTTTTTATCAAGCATTTCGTAAGGCATAAAATTATCAACCAACAGTACTTACGGATTAAACTTAAAATACAGTTTCAAGTGTGTTATAATTTTACCAGAATATTTAAATTGCTTTAGTAATAATCATGCCATAATCATTTAGTTGTAAAATATTGTATAGTAAGAGTTCTTTGGACATTCCGTATAAATTTATGATTTTCTTTTTTTCTAAAATCGTAATCGTTATTATTTCTCTAATGTATCTTTTAACATCTTTATCACTACCGTATAGCGCAATAGTAGCTACTCTCTCGTGGATTTATATCATTGAATTATTACAGAATTGTTATTGAGTAAACCTACACTAAACGAAGTGGCGTATGTCAAGTTTGTTGGTATGAATATCATACCAAGTTAATATCATAGATATGATATGATTTCCATCAATTAAATTGGAATCACATTTTAAGACAGAGTAAGGCTTTAGAAAGAACAAAAGGGGAAAGTATATATGTTTTATAGATGCTTTTTTAAATCGAAGCTCCTAAAGCTCTTACTAATCGATCTGAACACCTGCACCGGAGAAAAATTCATTATCTAGCTGTAACGATGTTACATTTGTCATTCAATATTAAATGTGCTTTTTATCATACGTTTGCTAAAACACAGGTACATTGTAATACTCTGTACATGAGTGAATGTGAAACATGTTCACTGTGCAGTCAGTGACAGTTTTACTGACAGTTAGATTGTTGATCATCTTTGCCTGAGGCTGAGTGAGAGAAGTGATTCTACATTCGACATTTTTGTACGTTGTTACAACACTTTTCATGTAGTACCTCTTAATTAAGGTTCTTTCTGTCGAACATTAATGTTTTGTCCGTGATGGGGTTTTTTCCTGTTTTTGTAAAAGGAATATCCTTTTTTGTATTTCAAACATGTCTGTTAACATATAATCGTATCTAATGATGTCAAAATTATTATCCTTCACTGTATAATCAAACACACAACAAACAAGCAAACCGAATAATATAACCATGTCCAAAGGAAAATCATTCAAAACATATCTTTCAAAATCTCCCCTCTTACTACATAAAGTGATAGGAAACAACAACAGCAAAAACTTATAGCATTTCTTTTATTACGTCTACTTCTGAAAGTTTGTCTGTCTGTAGATTTTTTTCAAATTCATACAGAAATCTTTTATATTTTAGACAAAATATTTACCATGATTTATAGCACAGGGTGACAATTGCTTTATTCTATTTCAATGAGCTATGCCATCAACCTTATTTGCTCTTTTGATCAGGAAGCACTGTTCCAACAACGGAGGTTGTTGACAAGTACAAGGTGAATTTGGTTTGCTTATTTCGGCTGACACATTATTGTATATCACACAATCACGATGCTGATAAGGAGAGTCCTGTCTAATAGCTCTACGTCTGTATTAAAGGAATTGATAAACCAGTCTATCAACACCATAGGTTTTGCCTGTCTCTGTTTCTTCTTCTGTTGGTAATACTTATCATATACAATTATGTATTTACGATAGTCATGATAGTGGTGTACCAGCATTTGCAGTGTTAAAGGCGCATTTGAGTGATTGTTTTTCATAAATATTCCAAATGTAGAGAACAAAAAAAAAAAATTTTTTATTTTTTTCCCAAAAAAATTTATAACTATATTCGAATGTATAAGATCATTGATCCAACATTGTTGGATATGTGTTCAATGGCAGTATGATTAAATCTACTACAGAAGCAGGTAATGGCATCCAAGTGATGTTTTGACACATAATAATTTTAATAATATTGAGAGTATTTAGTACTTTTGTGAAACAGATGTTTATAGACTAGACAAAATTCAAATTGAATCTGCACTTTATAGCTAGAGGAATACCAAATGACGTTTTTCTCACGTGAAATGTGCAATATTAACATTATCCATGGTGTAAATCCAAAAGGAAGCTAAATTTATTTGTTGTCACATTCAATGTTTCAGTAAAGCTATGTGAACGTTATTTAAGGACAATGGGATATTAAACATTCTTAAACTAAGTGAATGCCATTTAGAAATGTTAAAATATTCTACTCTTTAGGCACGACATTACATGTTAATACGGTATGTATTTTCTGAAAACTATGCAATAAGGGTAAGGTATTTCATGTTGTATCTAAATCCTATTAATAGAAATGTTAATGTATTTGTGCTACTAGCCTTTTTAGCAGTATAACATAAATAAAATCCATCTCAAAAGCAGGTATTATTATATCATGTATATTTATTGTCACATTCAATTCACAGTTAAAGCAAGTGAATGACAAAAAACATGTAACTTTAATCATAGTGAGAAGAAAATATTCTGCTAATATGACAAACATGACGATTCTTTATTGTCTACTTTCTAATTATTCATATGTTAATTTAATCATTTTTGAACTACATGGAATTGGTTGTATGGGAAGAGCTTGCTAGGTTTGTCATGTATCTGCTACAGCCTACCTCGATGTAGAATATATATAAGTTAGTATAATATAGCCATGATATAAAACATAAACTCTTCAGAAATGTTAAGTCAGTGGAAGAAAGGTTTAAATATTGAGAAAAAGATATCATGATTATTATACAAGAATGAAAAATATTGATCCAACCAATGATTGCAACATTTCTAACAGTATGTCATGAAAATATGCAAGGAATGTGATCACCTTAAATGCTCTGCCTATTTGTACAAGGGTTTCGTAAGTAGGAATCATAATATTAACAATGTAAACAATATTTACGGATTCAACCTTTATGCAGCTTCATGAACGTTTTATATGTGAATTGATAGCTGGATGTTCATATCCCGGTTTATATTAGTACAAATAAATCATTCATTCTTATTTAAAATAGATCAAAGTATAGAGCCAGGCGTACTTGTTTATTCAATGTTCAGTATGATAAATAGCACATGAAAGAATGTTGTAAAGAAGATGTTGTTGAAAAGTACAATGTAATTTGTGTGCTTATTCCGGCTGACATATCATTGGATTTCACTTCATTATGATGGCGATAAGGAGAAACCTGTCCTAGGGTATACGTCTATATTAGAGGAACGGATGAATCGCTCTCTCATCACTTTGAGTTCTGGTTGTATATCTCTGTTCTACCAGGAGTAATACATTAGCATAATACCCCATTGCTCTTGTTACGTCAAGAATGTAACTTGGTAAGATTGCACTATACTTTCAAGGTTGCCTGTATATATTGTAGTGCGTTTTAAGCTGCAGAATACATGGAAATAACATGCACGCAACTTATCAACCATAATTTTTGAGATCTGAGGCTCTATCTGAGAATCAAGCAAATATTTATCACTTCTTATATAGTTATCTCTATCTTGCAATTTTCAATCAGACACATCGAGGAGAGATTTTAGAATATAAGCATTTTGCAATGATTTCGGTTTTTTTATTTTAATTTATTTCAAAAGAATATGATATCTTCAGTCTTTTTAACTCGGGTTTTCACTTAAATGTCTTAGTCCGTAATCGTGTTATTTCATAATGGTATATTAGTTCTTTCCGTAGAAAGTGCTTTAAAATAGGACTTCATACTAAGTGAAATTAACACATGTAAGACCTGTCATATGTCACAATTGATTGAACGAATACGTTACACGTCTACACAGTTCATAGATATGAATTCCCATTCATTAAGTTAACGACATAATAGAAAATGTAAGCCTTTTCTTGGATTTGAAAGGTTTCGCAAGAATTCTGTACAGAATTCTATATGACACTATATTATGCTTTAATGTAAGCAAGCAATTCAAATCGAAGCTCCTAAAGCTTTTACTAATAGATCTGAACACCTGCACAAGCGAAAGGTTCATTATCTAGCTGTAACGATTTAACATTTGTCATTCAAAATGGAATGTTTCTTTATCATGCGTTTACTAAAACACAGGTACATTGTATATTCTCTGCATTATTAGAATGTGAAACATGTTTAGTGTGCAGTCAATGACAGTTTTACTGACAGTTAGATTGTTGATAATCTTTGCCTGAGGGGGAGTGAGAAAAGTGATTCTATCTTCGATTTGTTTTGCATTGTTACAACACTTTTCACTGCAGTACCTCTCAATTTAAATTCATTAGCATTTATTGTTAATGTTTTAGTGTTTTGTTAAGGTTTTAAATTGAAATTGATATAAGAATATTTTATAATCTCTAGAAATAACCAAATCAAACAGATCCACAAACATTCATTTTACCGTACTTTTCAAAAGGAATAAAAGTAAAGCACAAACAAGCAATTCGAGCAATAGGTCTATTATAGACATTATCAAAAAAATGTCATAATAAAATTTTGTCTCAATCTCTGGCAAATGTAACTTATAAGGAAATCCACCTAAATAGTGTGGTTATTTAATATTTTAACTAATAATATTTAAACTTTCTTATTTCAATTAAATCCTCTATTGACGGATGCCAAAAGAGTACAAAGTAATGTTGCTTTCATACTCGCACAGTTTTGCCACTTTTGGGAAGAAAGTTCTTGCTTTGGGGTTGTCGCAGCGGAACTGAAGCTAATGTCTCTGATATAATAGATAACGACAAACATTTTGTCGTACGGGACACTAGTCACCAACTGGTCAGAAAAATTGTTTCACACCAGCAATTGTGTCAAAATGCGTCTGTTTTGTTTTAACAGAACATATAATTTAATGTTTAGTCCAGAGACCTACATAAGTATACATTTTTGGAAAGCTTATAGATCAGGGATTTATATGGTTCTATTTTCAAACCAAATTATACAGGGTGTGTTAGAATATATAGGGTGGAACATTAAAAAGTCAAAAATTATAATTACCCATTGTATAGTAATTAGCATATTGCATGAAGACCGTGATAATATACAACAACAACGAACTTAGTTCTAATACACCATTATTGGTGTTGCATTAATAATGCAAATATAAATCACCATCTGTCTAGGTTAAATAGGTACAGGGTGATCAAAATTAAAGCCAAATTTAGTGATTTAAGCATACTTTCATATTTTTGTTGGATATTGTGAGTTTTGTGAACTGATTTAACTTGACTCTAGTTAGAAGCAAATAGAAAACAAAGCAAATGGTAGTTCATAGAAGCAAGACACTCATTTTGACATTTTGGATCATACAGGGTGACGTACTTGTGCATATTTTGTAAGCACTATATATACATTCCTTAAAACATACATGAATAAAATTAAGGCCAGGGTCAGACGAACGACGAGATTTATTTATTACAATAAATTTAATGTCATAATTAATTACGACATGCGGTCATACAAACGACGACCTCGTATTTACTACAATAAATACAATGTCGTAATTAATTACGAGATGGGATTAGCACATCATTTTCAGCATGCAGACTATAGTAATGCAATGTCGTAATTAATTACGAGGTGGGGTCACACAGAGTTTTTACCGCATTACTTTCAACTTTATTACAATAAATCCATCGCAACGACGGAAATTGTTGTCGTTCATTTTTTTTAATGCGACGACGACCCTATTGTAATAAATACGGGTCACACGTATTACGAGAGCAAAATTTATTGTAGTAAATGCGACCTCGTCGTTCGTCTGACCCCGGCCTTAGATACATGCTGAAAGTATTCCTTTTCAGTGTTTGATCATAGACCCGAGGGTCTGTGGTTTGACAAATTAAAAATATTGGTGACCTTTGCTCATTGATGTATACGTGAGTTAAAATACATCATTAAATTTTACGGTGCCGTAAAATTATACACTTATTGCTATTAATGTTCCACCCTATATATTTTAACACACCCTTTATAATTTGGTTTGAAAATAGAACCATATAAATCCCTGATTTATAAGCTTTCCAATAATGTATACTTTTGTAGGTCTCTGGACTTGACACAATTGCTGGTTTGAAACATTTTTTTTTGACCAGTTGGTGTCCATCAGGTATTGAATGGTTTCGCTCAAGTGACTATTGATTAAATCAATAAGTCTATAATTGCACTTTATGTTCTGTCTAATCTGAGACAATTATACCTAAATGTCTCAGGTATAGCTATGTATAGTACTATGTACATAAATTCTTTACAAATACCAAGCTAAAAACTACTGTAATTACTCAAAATAATCTTGATAATCAGTGCCGTAATTAAAGTTTGCACTTTACAGTACACAATATCAAAATTTGACAGCTCTACCATATATAGATCTCACATAACAAGCCTTCAAATCTTCGTACTTTTCTGCAATTTTGTGTATAAAGCTATGGGCGCCACCCCCACCGGCGCCACACCCACCGCCTCCACCCTTGACCCACTCGACATTTTGGTCAATTACTTCACTATTGCTAAACCTGTGGCTTTAATTCTTTTTTTATTTAGTATCTGGATAAATTATCTTTAATATGATACCAAAAGTGTTATGGTTCGGTGACAACTTCTATCAAAAATAATTATATTTGTCATGATTTTAATGATTTCTTGAAACGGCTCCACCTTATTTGATATACCTATTCCTGACTTAGGTCCTACGACAAGATTTTTCAAGTTAAAGTAACTTCCACAGTTACAAAACTACAAAGCAGAATACAAAAGACCCCATTAGTATGACAGGGGATTAAGCTTTAGATGGTATCGTGGTAAGTGGTAATATTGAGCACTCTAAGCACCTTTCAGACAAATAACCTTGATTTTATAACACAAGGTAACAGTTGTCTTAAATTAAATATCAACGAGTAAAATCATCAACATTTCTAGATATCTGGATCACTAAACCAGTCGAACCCCAAAATCTAGTTCGTATTCTATCCTTCAAAGAATACGCCATTAAGGGATGTTATAAAAACGAGATTGTTGAAAAGTACAAATGTAATTTGGTGTGCTTATTCCGGCTGACATATCATAGTATATCACATCATTATGATGCTGATAAGGAGCCGGCTGTCTTTAGCTCTACGTCTGTATTAAAGAAATGGATAAACCAGTCTATCAACACAATAGGTTTTGCCTGTCTTTGTTTCTTCTACCGGTAGTAATACATTATCATAATAACTCCTCAGTGTGCTTGTTTTAAGACTGTGGTTTGCTTATAGTTGCAGTTTCAAGGACGCTTATGTATAATTTTATATCGTATATGCACCAAATGCAAATGGTATTTTCAACTACTTTAAATCTAAAATCCAAGGAAACAACATTCTGAAACATCTTTCAATCTCGAGATATGTTTAATTAAATGGATAATCGACAAATCACAACTGGAGTCATTAATAGTGTTATTTTGAAATTGCATTTGCCAAAGAGTACTTATAGTTTTTCACGTGGATTCTGCAAAGGTACAGGAGTTAGTAAAACTGATCTTTCCTGAATAATGGATCATAGCTACAAAACACCTTGACCGATTGTACTCAGTTGTATGCATTGATGGAGGAAACATAAAGAATATTCCATGATGATGCTAAACCCTCATTCCACTGTTATTAACTAAATAACACGATAAATATCTTGGCTTCTAAATTTTTAGCCCTCTTCCGTAGAAAGGGGTGACATTTGTTATTGTTTCCTTTTGAGCTTAAATGTAGAACAAGAAAATAGTACGAAATAAGCGATATTTGAAAGCTTGTGTCAAAAGAGTATTTTCTTTTTGACCAAGAGGACGTTTTCCACTCTATGCAATTTTTAAACACATGGTATAAGACAAAAAATGCCATCAATTTAATTATTTCGAAACTCAATACTCTCTTTCCTGTTATAAATGTTTGAAGTCTAGACAAAATATAAAATTGAGTCTGCACTTTGTGGCAAGAGGAATACCAACTCGTGTTTTTCTCCAGTGAAATAAGTATGTGCCCATTCAAAGAAAACAGACTAGCCGCTTGAGATATGCAGAATAAACAAGACTCATGAAGTAAGTCTCAAAGGAAACTACTTGCTGTCACCTTCAATGTTATAATCAAGGACACGGAAACTTTAAACATAGTTAAACCAAGTGAACGACATTTAAGGATGCTGACATATTTGACTCTTCGTTTTAAAAGTATGAAGTACTGTATGTTAAAACTGTAATATCGTTCTAATGGACTTTCTTGAACCTTTTCCTGATCTATGTTTTCGGTATTTCAAATGTAAAGAGTATTTCCTATTGATTGATATCATGAAAATTATTGCCCGTGTAGTAATAACAATAGGGCTTACAAATCTGTAATGATTGTTTAAATTGATCGTATATTTTGATACAACATTTATGATTGGTTAGATTTATGTAAAAAAAACGTCATAAGAGGGATATACTGTCTACTTTCATAATTTGTCTTGTTTGTTTCAATAATGATGGTGAAAGACATCAAAATAACCTCATTTTCGTATGAGCTGCATTAACATGGATGAGTTGTCTCATGTCAACAAATCCCTTCATAAACAAACGTGTTTTAACATTGGACACTGAGAGATGAGATTTCCCTAATCCATCTATTCAAGAAGTAATTTGACTTTGTTCCACTAATTGGTTTCATAAATATTTTCTTATCTATGTGTGAATATACAAGTTTAAGCGCAATATGCTTTGACTTACATGTTTGTAATAATATAATGTAAATCAATCACAGTGTTTCGCTTTGAACTGTAGAGTAAAGGAGGAGTACAATTTCATAAGTATTAACTCGTCATGTGAGTGCAAGGAAGTCGTATCTGTAATGGCTGCCCTAAGTTATACTTTTTTACAACTTGTCACAAAAATGTGAAAAATCCCTCAAAATGTCTGTCTTATGTCAGTGGTTCTTGAAATGGTTCTTCAGGTGACGGTGTCACCTGAAGAACCATTTCAAGAACCACTGACCCAAGACTGGAGATTAAACAATGTGCAATCCAAATTAATGACAAATGGCAGCTATTACAGATACGACTTTCGTGCACTCACATGACGTTCTATCATTGAAATATGGTACCTCTATTATCCCTTATGGCCAATTGTTTTTACAAAATGTTAAGACATATGACAGAAGAGTGAGTAATTGTTTGTAACTCAATCCGATGTTCCTCTTATTGTCATTGTTAAAATGACACAGGGAAGGTAGAATGGAATTTCATAACTACTATCTACTTTCATAAAAAGTCTCGCTTGTTTCAATAATGATGATGAAACAGATGGCCACGAGTATTTTTTTATCAATGTATAAAAAAAATACCATATCCAATTATTGTAAAAACAAACAAAAACAATTATTAAATTAAACCGTCAAAACACAAGTATCCCGTATTGTCCACAATGTAATTTTGGAAAAAAAAAAAATATCTTTTTATGAATGGCGTATGAAAATGAAGTACTGTAAATACAATTCCATAGGTAATTTAATTGCACGATTTTTTTTTATAAATGTATAAAAAGATACCATATCCGATTATTCAAAAAATAAACACAAAACAAAAACAATGATTAAATTAAACCGTTAAAACACAAGTATCCTGTAATGTCCACAATACAATTTTGGAAAAACAATTCTCTTTTTATGAATGGCGTATGAAAATGAAGTATTGTAAATATAATTCCATAGGTAATTTAATTGCTATGAAATTTAATAACACTCCTCCATCTTCTAATAAATGTTTCATCAAAATCAGGACTATCTTTCACGTGTGAACATATGAAATAATATGAATTCTTGAAACAATGAATTTTATGGAAGGCATTCCAATTCTGAGATCAAACTAAAAATTCTAATCTTTAAAGAATGAAATATTCTGTTAAACATGAAAAACACAATGATTCTTTATTATCTAATTTCCAATTGTTCAAATGTGATTGAAATCGTTTTTTGGAATATGTGCACTTTATTGAATTGGATGGATAGACGATATTGCCTTGCTGCATTTAGAGGCGCCTTGCTTTCAACTATCTATTACAATCTTCTTTAATGTACAATAATGATAAGTCAGTATGACGTAGCCTTGATGTAAAAGACATGAATGTTTCTGAAATGTTAGAAAGTGAGAAAAGTTTCAAACAGATTGAGAAGAACGATATTTTGACAAGTATATTAGCGATTGTTTTCGTCATCATGATATACAAATTGATGTGACTAAATTTTTGATGGTACTTAGAATGCATAGTGTTAAAACATTTTTAACTGTGTGTCATAATTTTTTATCAAGCATTTCGTAAGGCATAAAATTATCAACCAACAGTACTTAAAATACAGTTTCAAGTGTGTTATGATTTTACCAGAATATTTAAATTGCTTTAGTAATAATCATGCCATAATCATTTAGTTGTAAAATATTGTATAGTAAGAGTTCTTTGGACATTCCGTATAAATTTATGATTTTCTTTTTTTCTAAAATCGTAATCGTTATTTTTTCTCTAATGTATCTTTTAACATCTTTATCACTACCGTATAGCGCAATAGTAGCTACTCTCTCGTGGATTTATATCATTAAAATTATTACAGAATCGTTATTGAGTAAACCTACACTAAACGAAGTGGCGTATGTCAAGTTTGTTGGTATGAATACATAAAAATCATACCAAGTTAATATCATAGATATGATATGATTTCCATCAATTAAATTGGAATCACATTTTAAGACAGAGTAAGGCTTTAGAAAGAACAAAAGGGGAAAGTCTATATGTTTTATAGATGCTTTTTTAAATCGAAGCTCCTAAAGCTCTTACTAATCGATCTGAACACCTGCACAAGAGGTAAATTCATTATCTAGCTGTTACGATGTTACATTTGTCATTCAATATTAAATGTGCTTTTTATTATACGTTTGCTAAAACACAGGTACATAGTATATACTCTGTACTATAAGTGAATGTGAAACATGTTCACTGTGCAGTCAGTGACAGTTTTACTGACAGTTAGATTGTTGATCATCTTTGCCTGAGGCTGAATGAGAAAAGTGATTCTACATTCGACATTCATGTACGTTGTTACAACACTTCATGTAGTACCTCTTAATTAGGTTTCTTCTGTCGAACATTAATGTTTTGTCCGTGATGGGGTTTTTTCCTGTTTTTGTAGAAGGAATATCCTTTTTTGTATTTCAAACATGTCTGTTAACATATAATCGTATCTAATGATGTCAAAATTATTATCCTTCACTGTATAATCAAACACACAACAAACAAGCAAAGCGAATAATATAACCATGTCCAAAGGAAAATTATTCCAAACATATCTTTCAAAATCTCCCCTCTTACTACATAAAGTGATAGGAAAATAACAACAGCAAGAACTTATAGCATTTCTTTTATTACGTCTACTTCTGAAAGTTTGTCTGTCTGTAGATTTTTTTCAAATTCAGACAGAAATCTTTTATATTTTAGACAAAATATTTACCATGATTTATAGCACAGGGTGACAATTGCTTTATTCTATTTCAATGAGCTATGCCATCAACCTTTTTTCCTCTTTTGATCAGGAAGCACTGTTCCAACAACGGAGGTTGTTGAAAAGTACAAGGTGAATTTGGTTTGCTAATTTCGGCTGACACATTATTGTAAATCACACAATCACGATGCTGATAAGGAGAGTCCCGTCTAATAGCTCTACGTCTGTATTAAAGGAATTGATAAACCAGTCTATCAACACCATAGGTTTTGCCTGTCTCTGTTTCTTCTTCTGTTGGTAATACTTATCATATACAATTATGTATTTA
>JXSR01S024147.1:33245-69522 GCA_000969725.1 Ophiothrix spiculata | reverse complement strand
TATTTTTAACAAATGAATCTTTTTTTCAATAATATTACTTGTTCAATACGTAATCATTCTATCTAATTCTCTGCATATGGCATTTTGCTTTATTGATAAATCATAGTCCTTTATAACAAAACCGATTTGTTAATTGTTTCTGTTGTTCTTTCCTGGTAGTAAATGTGAATGTGCTTTTATGCTTAAAGATGGTCTAATGGGTATAGGTAATAGTTTGTTATTACGTTAGTAACACGTACATTTTTTAAAATTACTACAGAATGTCAAATGACCCTGGGAATGTACTCCTGTATTTAACCATAGAACTTAGATTAAAACAATCTGATAAACAATTTTATCTTAGTTGTGAATTTGTGATAGGGTTAAAGCTACTAAACTTACACAGTAAGATATAGCCCACAGGTGATTTGAGTTAAGAAAAGATCTACGTTACTTATTAAAAATGTACATGATATTAGTGTTTTTCATATTTCATATATAATTAAAATCGTCAAAGTAAGCTTGAATGCTTAATGTTTTTTTATTTTATAATATATGAAAAAAACGATGAAATAATAAAAGAAATAATACATGTCATCATTTAAATGGAAATATATAGACAGAAACATTACACTTTTATTATATCATCTTACATAGAAACAGGAACCATGCCGTGTTTTAATATTTCATCTACATATATATACTGACATTCACTAAATTGTTCTTGATGTAACGAAATAATGAGAATTCTGTCTGTGAATTTTCTTAAAGAAAATTAGAAATACTCTTGAAAGACTAAACGCAATAAATAAAATACATAAACTATACCGTTGTGTGTTACTTAATTTCAAATGCATCTGCTCTAACTAGTTTTTCAATAATGAATTCTTTTGATTCTAATAGTATATACAACAGGGAGTTTGAATAGCGTTGTACCAGACGATTTGAGTGAGGGATATGTAGAATAACCCAAATTATAATAATATATTTATAAATCATGTATAACCATAACCCCCTAAAATACATATTTTGACGTTTTGAGCCAGGTACTTGAACTCAGGACCTCGCACTCCGACCCATACCAAGGGCTTGGTATTCTGCAATACCAAGCTCTGGGTACAAACGATTGTGGTGTATTTGGACTTTGACTATTTCCTACTTTTTTACATTTTGTAGTATTTAGAACATGTTAGGGGTAATAATTTTTCATTAACTATACAGCATCATCTTTAAATCATAAGAAATAAAAATATTACGTAGCATCAAGTCAAACAGGTAAAGTAAAAAATGCGTTTTTGTTTTATGCTATATTTTATTACTCACTCATAGTACCTTTGAGTTTAGTCACGCAATAACATATAACTCAATTGTCAGTCTATAGGATTAGTAGTACTAGAAGGAATACTCTGTACCTCAATAATTGTAACAACATTGTTTTCTTTAGGATCTTTGGCACTGCATGTGCAATATGAAATGTCATACATAATAATAACAGGTGGTATCTAATCCTGACTAATACATAGAAGATTCGCCGTGGTACATGAATAAAGGTGATGAGAAATATAAAGAAAAATCATGACATGTATCATTTGTGATTACAAAAAAGTATTTGGTGCTATCTAAGTATTGTCAAAAATGTAGTTTTATTCTTTTCAAAAAATGAGAGAGGAAGAATGACGTGGTAGTGTGGATCGTTAGGATTACTGTCATTGTCTGGTTTTTGTTTTGTAATCTTAGGACTGTAATCTGAGGACTACACAACAAATCCAAAAGCAGAATTCAAATATGTTGCCTTATATGTCGAAAGAGTAAGGTATCCTCATCCTTTTAGAATGGCAACTACAATTATAAAGCATGCAACACTGTGTGGTGTGATGTTCTTGACAATTCGTAAAAGAGTTGTCCATAAAATGTTACAAATCTAATATCATGATTTTAATCTCTGATACAAAAGGATAATCAGGAAATTTAGTTTGTGTCCTTATGACTATTAGATCAGAAATTTGTTGCGAAAATATTGTTACTTTAATAAATTGAAATGCAAATATCCTTAATAAAGTGGACATAATTTTGCAAACAATTATTATCGATTATCATGAATACTTCATAGGAATAAGCTCAGTCTTTATGGTTTCTATATAATTATTTCGTTTTATAAGAATTGATTTCAAGCAAGTGTTTCAGAAATGAAGATCTCTATCTTTTTCAACATTATTTCATTCACATATTTTCATTTTTGTCCACCTAAAGGAAAAGCATGTCAACGCCATCTGCTCATAAAAAGCGCTTTCAGATAAAATCTTTCAAATTTATAATATGATAATTAAATACACTTTAATCACATGAATGGCACATTTTATCACCGTCAAAAAGGTTTAAACAAGACGGTGCTGCATTCAAATATTTTATTTGTCGTTAATTCACATTAACATATAGATTAAGATAAGGAAAGAAGTTAGTTATCATACTATGGCTGAAATCTTAAAATGTTTTTTGGTGTTTATTATGCAATGAAGGTCATAATATATCACACAAGTCGTGCCCTATTATATTAAGACAACGTGAACAATAAACACAACTTTCTTCGATTATGCGTAAGTCTTTAGTTTCTTTTATAAAAAAGCAGATCAGGTTTTATACATCACTGAAATATTTTTATCGCTTTTATCTCGATGATTTTCGTTTAACCCCCCCCACGAATTTAGATATTACATTTTCCACTAACAAAGTGCTGTATTCTGAGAAGATCTCGTATTCTCCTCTCCCCCCCCACACACACACACACACACGGATTTAGATATTACATTTTCCACTAACAAAGTGCGGTATTCTGAGAAGATCTCGTATTCTCCTCTCTTCTATCAATTTGTATGTATGTGTCTGTGAAGCAGGGCTATGGAAACACTAAAAGGAAGCGCCGTTTTGTTTCCCTCCTTTCTTTATTTGTGATGGGCAATTTGTACCTAGTTCACGATGACAGACAACTTCAGATTGGATGAACATGATCCATTTATTTACTTCTTCATATTTGATTTTGGTATTAAATGTCAACCACATTCACCTTATATCTACAGCTACTAAGTCTTGTCAAATTTAGAAGTCTGTTTACAGTAAGGGTACAATAGTCTATTTTGCAATTGTAGCACAAGTTGATTTTCAGACATATGACACCTTAATAGAATTAAGAATATAATTTAATACTATTATTCAAAGAAAAACGTGGTCCCTATTATAGCGTATTAATTTGAATTTGTAAATTATTCTAAGTAATATCATTAAAAAAAACGTATTTGAGTGCAGCAGATCAGATGTAGATATCCCAATCACCCTGATCATATAATCTTTTTTTTTCTGTAATTTGAAAATAGACTAGAAAAATTGGCTTTACCGGAGTGTCTGTAAATTGTTTAGCAACAATCTAAAGACGTTTCTATTCGAACGATCGGAATATATGTGTTATACTGACTTATTGGATTAAATACATTCCAAATCATTGCTAACATTATTAAGTGAGATGATTGTATATAATTCCAAGAGTTTAATTATTGAATAAGTTCTTTAAAAAGAAACACTTGAAGTTCAAGCAGAATGAAACTATATAGAATATAATCCAGTTCTCTTAATATAAGAGGACGATAATAAAATGTTACAAAACTTTTATTGATAATACTATCCTGCGGAGAGAATAAGGCAATGACTTAGTGAATAATGTTTAAATAACATGTAACCTAGTTACATCACATTGGTCTCTGTCACAGGCTGGAACTTTTTCAAAGTTACACCAGTTTTACAAAGGGGAAGGAACTGGAATACTGAAAAAAAAACAAATTTTTCCTACGTTCTCAGAATTGCACCGAATAATGTTAACCGTTTGCCTCCAGTAATCATTCAAAACATTATGCCCATAATTGCACTCGGTGTGACAGTATTCTTAGTTCCACTGGAATGGTAGTCTGCCTTCCATAGACCATAACGGAAAAAAGCGTGAACCTAATGTTGCGTGAGAGTTGTTAAGATGAAACACCAACGATTTATAATAAAACTCTTCTTATGTAGCAGATCGATCTCGTTAGCCTTTAGTAGCCTTTGCCAGTACTTTACTGAATAACCCGGACAATTAAAACGGGGGACATATATTCCTGGTACACCGGCATCGAGTCACGAATAGAATGAGTCTTCGACAAAGACCAATAATTATGAAAATATTTATTCATATTTCTTGCTTGTGAATTTTGAATGAAAGCGTAAAGGTTTTGCTCCTGTATTCCATTAAGCACCTGCGCGGATGGTGTACTTATTCTTCAGGATTTTAAAATACTTATTACCTTTCCGTAACGTTTTTCAATCATAACTCAAACTGATTGTGTCTTCATAATTGTGTATGTGTGCATTTTAAGTGAACATATACATCATTCATTGATGTATTTTGATTTATCACCTAATCATCTTTTGACAGTAATGATATCGATGTTTTCTGAGCATAGTCAGTAAGGTCGAATATCTAATATTTATCAGAAACGTTACCTTTGAAGTGTATTTACTATCTAAAACAATGACAAATGTTTTAAAAACTGAAATAAGAATCCTTTCTTCATTCAAGTTTTACCAGTACAGAATCTTTAAATTCAATTTTCTCAGAACTATACTTTTCTGAAATAGCCCAATGCCTTTTTACCAATTGGATGTTGCAATTGCAATCGAGCATACAATAACCAAAACCTAGGTATCATTTTAAAGCCTTAAAAAATAATCTTTCAGATGAGACCAAAAAAATCAATTTTAATTTTTGGACCCTTAAGGTACCTATCTATTTGACGATCCACAAATGGTGCTCAAAATTAACTTTTTAGGAAATGTGTGATTGAACGAGATGAAACACTAACGATTTATAATAAATATCTTCTAATCTAGCAGATCGATCTCGTTGAACTAAAATGTCAAAGTTTAATTACGCGTTTCAGTAAATTACCTCATACAAACTAGAAAAAGGGAATCATAATAAATCACGATTCCCACGCAATAGAATTGACCATTAAATGTTACTGACCCAACTGAAAAGGACAAATAGCTGAGCACTGAAGCGCATCTATTAGCAATGTCTATGGACTGGTGACATATTTAAGACACCAAGAACAAGGTTTCTTACTTTTGAATCTCAGGCTAATGTAGTAAAATATTTAGTCACCTATGGTGCAATTTTCTTTCATGAAATCATCACAGATTTATCTTTTACACATGATGGCCATAGGTGGATTTGAATATAGCATTTCTTCCTAGTAACCCTACTTTTATTTGCTCGAGCATATGCACAAAGATGTTTGCAAAATCAAGTTCACTATTACTTTGTATCAATTTTAAATGATGTTTGTGGATAGTCAATTGTACTTTTAATGTGATATTATTCGAAAGACTAGTACATTAAAAAAAATCCATAACATGTTTCATTCATAGGTATATGTATGTATTAGGCATTCAAATGCCAAAATGACAGCCAAGTCATAATATGTGGCCCGTCATATCAAAAGGTACCTTAAGGGTCCCAAATGAAAATTGATTTTTTGGTCTCATCTGCAAGATTATATTTTAAGCTTTAAAATGACACCTTGCTTTTGGTTATTGGATGTTCGATTGCAAAGTTACATTGAAATGGTAAAAGGCATTCAGAAAACTGTCGTTCTGAGCAAATCAAGTTTAAAGTTTCTGTACTGGTAAAACTTCAATGGGTATAGGATTTTCATATCGATTTTTAAAACATTTGTCTTATGTTTTGGATGTTGAAACCTGATTAATATGATAGAATACACTTCAAAGGTAACATTTCTGATAAAATTACAAATTCGACCTTGGACGTGATTTTTGACTATGCTCAGCTTCAATGGCCCGTATCTCTTAATTTACTATGCCGGTATTAAGGTACCTTTAGATATGACGGGACACATATATAGAAAAGAAGTCATGGTTAAAAATGAATGTCGAGAACGAGAAGCAATAAATACCCTTTGGCAAGTACATGTATTTTCCAGTGCAGTGAGGTGATTTCTTTCTTTTCATGGTTGCTGGGATTTCCCACAGGGCGCATCTCCTTTAACTTCAAGAAACAGGTTTTCAAAGTTATTTTTCATTCTGCTTTGTTTTTGACAAAAAAGGTATTAGATAGTCAAATTCCTTCATTTTTGCCCGTTTTTACTCAAATCTGTTTCTGGTCAAAATCTTATAGTATTGCTTTAAAGTAATCTTATTAGTGTCAGTAATTATTAAATTGTACTTTTAATCCTAAAAATAAGTACATAAATAAGAGCAAAACCCCGCATAGCATGTTTTATAGGCACATATACGCCGTTTAAATGACAAAATGACATCCAGGTAATATTGATAATCTTTGCCTGAGGATACGTGAGTGTTCGTGTGAAATGTGATTTCGTCTGCGTTAAATTGAATCTTTGCTTTATAAATGATATTGACCCAGAATTTGACAGATAACGTTTGACAATAACTGCCTTTTACATTTATGATATTTGCTGGTGGGATAAAAGAAGGTCTTTCGGAAAAACTGCACTAAAGCTTATTCGAAATGAATTTTCTCTATTTCAATGTTTGTCGTATAAAATAAATACAACTTGTTATCTTTTTTCATATCGAAAATACTGTGAGAGTAAAAGAAGAGAAGGAATGTATCAATATATTATTTTTTTCATATATACACAGGTGAGAACAAAGATTATCTTTAAAATCTCATTTAGTCTAACTTGCTTTGTTTAACAAATAAATGGTGATAATGTAGGCTTTAATATTTTAATATTTCATTGAAATTAACACCAAATTTGTAGGACAAAAAGCGACGTAATGTATTGATAGCATGTTTGATGATGTTTTTTATGTTTTATCTTTTTCTCGTGTTCTCCTCTATCAATTTGTGTCTATGTGTCTGTGAAACTGGGCTGTGGAAGCACTAAAAGGAAGTGCCGGTTGGTTTCCCTCCTTTCTTTATTTGTGATGGGCAATTTATACCTACTTTACGATGACAGACAACTCCAGATTGGATGAACATGATCCATTTATTTACTTCTTCATATTTGATTTCGGTTTCAAATGTCAACCACATTCACCTTATATCTACAGCTACTAAGACTTTACTAAGAGTAGAATTTAGAGGTGTGTTTACAATAAGAGTACAATAGTCTATTTTACAATATAGCACAAGTTGCATCTTGAGACATATGACACCTTAATGGAATTAAGAAATACTGATGTTCAAAGAAAAAAAAACATGGTTTCCCTATATTTGTAAATGTACAACCGTAAATGATTCTAATATCATTAAAGAAAATAGTTAAATTTAAATGATTGAAATGTAAATTCAAACACTTAATTGCAAAAGATCAGATGTAGTGGATTTCTCAATCATCCTGATCATTAATATAGATGATTTTGTTTGTTCTCAATTTGAAATTAGACTAGAAAACGCGACTTTACCACAGTTTATATAAATTGATGAATAACACTTAATGATTCAAACAGCCATACGATAAGACGATTCTATCCAAACAATAAGAATTTAGGGATTTTACTGATTTATTGAATGAAAGTGATTCCAAATCATTCCTAAGTGTTTTTTAGAATTTAGTTATTAAATAAGTTCTTTTAAAAAATAAAAACTCTTGGAAGTTCAAGCAGAATAAACCTACTATAATAAAATTGTTCCCTAAATACATGACAAATCTTTTCATGGCAATACTAGCATAAGCACCTGCAGAGAGAATAAGAAAATGACTTTATGAAGTGTATGTAACCTATATACACTTCACCTTGGTCTTTGTCACAAGCTGGGACATTTTCAAAGTTACACCAGTTGTACAAATGAGAAGGAGCTGGAAAACCAAGCGACAAACTGAGTCAAGGAATTCTGTCCTATGCTCCCAGAATTGAACAGAAAAATATTCACCGTTTGCCCCCATCGATAATTTATACCATTAATGCTCATAACTGCGTTCGATTGCATACCGGTGTGAAAGTAATCTTAGTCCCCCTGAAATGGTACTCCACCTTCCATAGACCATAACGGAATAAGGCGTAATCCTAATGTTGCGTGAGAGTTGTTAGCTTATGCTTTACTGTACAACCCGTACAATAAGAACGGGGGACTTACATTCCTGCCACACCGGCATCACGCCATGAATAGAATGAGTCTTAGACAAAGACCAATAATTGCATGAAAATATTTTTACAGTCATATTAGTCATATAATTTTGGATGAGATCGTGAAGGTTTTGCTCCAATATCCTAGTAAGCACCTGCGCGCTTGGTGTATGTACTCTTCGGGGTTTTAAGTACTTATCACCATTCCATAACTATTTGCAATCATAAATCAAATTGAATGTGGCTTCCTATTGTGCATTTTAAGTGAAGGTATACATGATGCATTGATGTAGAATGATTTATGTCCTAATCATCTTTTGACAGTAATGCTATTGATGGTTTTTTTCTATCTCGCCAAATAAAATGGTGCTCAAAGTACCCAATCGTTCCACTTAAGACATTGACCCTTTAGGAAATGTGTAAATGAATGAGATGAAATACTGAAATACTCTTCTAATGTAGCAGATCGATCTTGGCGAACTTAAATATCAAAGTGTAATTACGCGTTTCAGTAAATTACCTCAAATAAAATAGAAAAAGGAATAATAATAATAAATCACAGTTCCCACGCAATAGATTTGACCGTTGAATGTTACTGACCCAACTTATAAGGACAAATAGCTTTGTACTGAAGCGCATCTATTAGCAATGTTTATGGACTGGTGACATATTTAAGACACTGAGAACAGGTTTTGATGGAAACATTTCTTGCTTTTGAATTGAAGTAAAATATTTAGTCACCTATCGTGCACTTTCATTCCTTGAGATCAACACAATAATGTCACAAATTAATCGGTGTTTTTTAATCTCTTGTTACTATCGTGTGGGGTTAATCAATTTTGAGTTGGTGTTTTTGACCAAACATAAATATAATGATACAGAAACATCATGGTCTGAATATTTTATTAATATTTTTAAGCTAAACCTAATCTGGAGCCGTACAAAATGTACATTAAGCATTTCAGGTGTTGAGTTTTGAGATCATAAAAGGGATCCAGCGCAAAGCAATAAAATGAAAAAGACCTCATCATATTTGTTCAGCATCACTCTCCACGCTGAGCATGCTAAATAGTTCAATTTACAGGTTATTTAGCGTAGATTACTTGCATGTCAGCGGTAACAAAAAATGACGCTTAACAGAAGTTGGCAATTCATCTTTCGTACATATTAAAATATTAATTTATTTCTTCTAAGTATACCTCCTATTTCATTTGCTTGAGCATATGCACCAAATGTTTTGCAAGTTATTTGTAAAGTTCATTATTACTTTGTACAAATCTTAAATGGTGTTTTGTAGAAGTAAGTTGTACTTTTAATGTGATATTGACATGTTTTCAAAGTTAATTTCCCTTCTACTTTGAACTTAAGCATAAATAAATAAATAAATATATAAATTTGAAGATAAAAAGGTTCATTTACACGTTTTAGTAAAATTATTAATTGCTGTCAGTAAATCAGTAAATAATTAATTGTGCTTTTATTCCTACAGATTAGAACTTAAACCACAGTAAAAATGCATAGCATGTTTCATAGTCGTATATATGTATGTTCCATTTAAATGACGAAATGACAGGCAAGTTATTTTTGATAATCTTTGCCTTAGGATACGTGAGTGTTCGTGTGAAAAGTGATTTCGTCTGCGGAAAATTGAATCCTCGCTTTTTAAATGATATTGACCCAGAATCTGTTAGAAAACGTTTGACAAGAACTACCTTAACACTTCTGATATTTGCTAGTGGGATAAAAAGCATTTTGGAAAAACTATATTTAAGCTTATTCGCCATGAATTTCCCGTATTGAAATGTGTGTCATGTAAAATAAACACGACTTATTATGTTGTTCTCCTATCGGAAACAAAAAACTGTGAGAGTAAGACAAGAGCAGAAATGTACCAAACTGCTATATTTTCATACACAGATGGGATAAAGTTTATTTTAAAATCTCATTCAATCCGATTTGCTTTGTTTTACACATGCTGATATATAAGCTTTAATGTTCCATTTTATTGAAATGAAAACCAATCGTGTGGACCATAAGAAGTACAATTTACTGATAACATGTTTGATTATGGTGTTAATGTTCTATGATATGGTATTTTTTTTCAGACGAATCTATTTCCAAGAACCATATCATTTCAATACGTTATAATTCTAAATAGTTCTCTGCACCTGGAATTTTATTTTATTTATAAATCATTACCTTAGCAACAAACCCGATTGTTAATTGTTTCTGTTGCTATTTTCTGATAAATGTACAGGGTGTCCAAAAATTAACTACCCATTTTTAAATGCTTATAACTTTAAAACCAAGATTCGCATGGCAACTATAGACATATGTATTGATAGAGGAAAATTGTAGAATTCTTTTGGTACCAAACATTATGCAATCAGTAAACTTCTTAGATAACATAAGGTCTGAAAGCTCAATGTGGTTGAGCCAATATACCATACAGTGTTGATACTCTTCTGCCACTTCACTATGACGACATGACGCCTCATACAGCTAAACGGTTTAGAATGGCTTTATTAATTAACTTTTTCATGAACAATCATATTGTCCAAGACAAAGAAACCCTGTCTTCAAAGATTGATCCCTCCTCTACATGTGACTCGCACATTTGTTTTTCTTCTAGGTATGAAAGTAGGCTTTTTACGTTTGACATAATTTACGTTGAAAATGATTTTCAAAAATGACAATTATATCATGTTTGGTACCAAATTAATTCTACAAGTTTCCTCTATCAATACATGTGTCTATAGTTGCCATGCGAATCCTGGTTTTAAAGTTACAAGCATTTAAAAATGGGTAGTTAATTTTTGGACACCCTGTAAAATGTGCTTTAACAATTAAACTAGTGTTGTGTTGTGTTGTGTTCTTTTGGAAGACCTTGTTGTGTATAGGTAATAATTCTTTGTTACTTGTCATTTTATGGTAATTTTACAACTTGGGGATATGTTCTTAACTACTAAGCTGAGATTAAATCATTCAGATAAACAACAATTATTGAATTTTGTTTTAGTTGTGAATTTGTAATAGGGTTATGTCTGTTAATATTTTACAGATATATATAGCCAAAATGAAGTGAATCAAAGAATATCTAAGTCACTTCAAATAAATGTACATAGTATCAGTTTTTCATGATATAAATTTATACATATATTAATATTGTAAAAGAAATAAGCTTCAATGGTATTATAGTCGTCTATTTTAGTTTGTCTCCAAGAATTTAAAAACCCAACAATGTGAATAAAGAAGAGCGACAAAAGATTAAAAGCAATAAGCATGTCATTATTTAAATGGAAATATATAGACAGAAACATTACACTTTTATTATATCATCTTTCATTGAATCGGAAGCATGCAGTATTTTGGTATTGTATATATGTATATTGACAGTTGCAAATGTTCTTCATGTAACAAAATAATGAGAATTTTGTCTGTGCATTTTCTTAACAAGCTTAAAGAAACACTTGATAGACTATGCACAATTTATTTAAAAAATTACAGATTTTCAAATTCCTAGACTTCTTTAATTTTTTTTTTTTTTATAATGAATCCTATAGATTTGTTAAGTACTTTAGGGAGTTTTAATAGCGTCATAATATAAAGATGATTTTGAATTTCAAGGAAGTATGTTTAATAATTTTACATAGACTATAAAATAGTACGACATTTTAAGAAATTATAATATTACTGCATCAAGTCAATTAGAAAAATCGAAAACGTGTGGGTTTTTTGTCAATATGTTATTTCATTTAATGTAATATCATGATTATCACTTTTACATCAAATATCTAAATATCGCTCTGCTGTCATACAGAGTCTGTAGCATTAGAATTGAACAGAACAAGTACTTTGTACCTCACAAAACTGTAACAACATTGTTTTCGTTAGGATCTTTTGCACTACATGTGCAATATGGAATGTCATACATAATAATAACAAGTGGTATCTAATCCCGCCTCCGATATAACAGGTGAAGCATGGTATATGAATTTGGATGATATGAAATTTAAATAAAAACAAACTTGACAGGTATCATTTTGGCAAATACTTTGGACTATTTGGTGCTTTTACATCAACATCCTGGCAAATGTAATTATTTTGTTTTCTAAATAAAATTAAAATTAATATTAACAAATCTCCATTTTTATATAAATTAATATAATTTGTATTACCAAGTCTGCAACGTTTGTCTACTTTAGCTCTCCTATACATGGTTGAGCACTTTACCAAACATGGATTTTAAAATCTAAGATAAATGTATTGATTATTTTTAATATATAATTTCGGATGATGCGAAATTGAAATAAAGATCTTGAGAGGTACCATTTCGGCGATTACATGAGTCTATCAGTTGCTTTTATAACTAGGTCTTGTCAAAATGTAGGTTTGTTCCTTTCTTGATAAAAAAAGAATGACGTGGTAGAGGAGAGTACTTTAGTATCGTGCCCTAAAAAAGGTTTGCACGACGCGATACGCACCATACACGCAACCGTTCTCGCCGCCATCTTGGTGGGTTATAATGTAAACAAGATGTCAAAATCGACTGTAACTTGTGATTGACTTCAAATCAAGACTTGAAAATTTATTTAAATAAATGTACTGTATATTCTTGTCATCATCAGTTGTGATCTGGTATCGTGATTCTGCTAAAAGATCATAATATGACGGGACTTTTTGTTTTGTTTGCCGGCCCATGAAAATGGTGTTGTGAGTATGATGACGTCACGTAAACCCTCTATAAGCCAGCGAGCTACAATTCAAGCGAGTATTGGCGCTGATTGTAAAAAGTGTGAAAGTTTAATATCAAAGAAAAAACATGCTTCAATATTATTTTTTGTGTATAATATCAGGACTTTCATCCATGATAGCTTAGCAACAATCAAAAGAAGAATGTTTTAGTCGATATGGATTGTAAATTAAATGTACTTTAATATTACTTATACATCATAATACCATGATTTTCATCTGAAGCAAACGCATTATCAAGTGTTTTTTGTCGTCGTGGATATTTATAGAGAATAAGAATGTTGTTGCTTTAATAAATTGAAATGCAAATATCCTTTGTAAAAGGGAAGGAATTTTGCAACCAAATATTATCGATCACCTCATATGCTGCATTTGCAAAGGAATTAGCTCGGTCTTTATAGTTTCTATATAACTGTTTCATACTTTCAGAATCGATTTAAGTAAGTGTTCCAGAGACGAATGTCCCTGTCTTCCTCAACATTAGTCAAAGTGTTTCCTTCGATGACTTATTCATTATTTCATAGACATATTTTCATTTTGGTCCACGTAAAGCGAGGCATTGCGACGCCGTCTGCTCATAAAAGGCGCTTACAGATAAAATCTTTCAAATCAGATGACAATTAAACACACTTTCATATGAATTGCAAATTTCATCATCGTAAAATGAGGTTCAAACACGACGGAGGTTTACTCAAATTCTGTATTCAGTATTTGTGGTACATTCACCTAACATTGCACAGAGTAGTTATACGCTTTGGCTGTAGTCTTTAGACATTATCCTATAATGTGATGGTTCACCCCGAAGGGGGGGGGGGGGGACTTTGCAGATGATATCAATTTTGATCATTTCATCTGTTACAGCATTTTTAAAGCTTTAAAATGACACCTTACTTGTTGAAATTGATCAAGGCGATCAAATTTTGCAACAGAAAATCTACTGGAAATTCTTATTGTTTTCTTTATGTTTTCGCTGTCTTTTTTCATGAGTTTCTCGAAAAATGTTCTGACGCAAAGTCACCCTTTTCGGGGTGAGTCATCACATATACTCGTATATATGTCACCACCCATTGACACTGCTACTAGATGCGCTTCAGTACTCAACTATTTTGTTCTTATGAATTGGGTCAGTAACATACGACGGTCAATTCTATTGCGTGAGACTTGTGATTTATTGATATTCATTTTACCACTATATATTATACATGTATTATTAGGTAATTTACCGAAACGCTCAATACAACTTTAAAATCTCAATTTCAATCCGCCTTAATTAGTAAAGCTTTATTTCTTGTCAGTGTCTCATCTCATTCATTCAATAAGCATTATTTTCTTTTGGGTCAATATCCTACGATTGGATATTTTGAATGCTATTTCATTTGATGACACAAGAAAAGACCACCGATAACACGAATTGTCAAAAGATGATTAAAACATAAATCAAGCTGCATAAATGCGCATCATTTAGCCTGTATTCTTTCACTTAAAATTCACAATAGGAAGACACATGTAATTTAAGTTATGAATGTGAAACGTTATGGAAAGATAATAAGCCTTTTAAACCCCGAAGAATGCATACACTATCCGTGCAGGTGCTTATTAGAATAAAGGAATGAAACCTTTACGCTCTCATTCAAAATTCACAAGCAAGAAATATGATGAATAAATATTGTCATCAAAAACTGGTCTTTGTCGAAGACTTATTGTATTCATGATGCCATCGAGCTAAATTATAGGCATTGAGACACGAATGATTAGGAAGCAAGAGGCGAACTCTAGTGGTGACCCGCAGGTCAAATTGTTAGATTTGTTTTACATTTTTAAACACACCTAAACAAACATACTGCAATTTAGCAGACCACAGCTTAATCAGCGCCAATATTGCATCATTAAACAGACATACAGACATTCACCCCGCAGGTAATAAAGATAGAGTGCCTTGCCTAAGGACACAACACGTTAACTCAATCGGGGTTCGAACCCGCACGGATGGATTATCAAGAACGCAAAATAAATTTCCTTTACTATATTTGTCGCTGGTTATTACAAGTTCTTTGTTACAGTGATGTAACTTTCGTAGCATTCGTGCCTGTAACAAAGACCAAGGTGACGTGTATAGGTTACATGTGTCTTAACACATCTCATTTATCGAGCTTATTGTCTAATTCTATCCGCAGGTGTTTATGCTAGTATTACCATTAAAACGGTGTATTATCTTATCCATTTATTTATAGAACAGGTTTATATTCAAAGTTTTTTTTTTCCATTCTTCAAGTTTTTCCTTTTTAAAAGAAAATATCAAATTATCAAATTCTTGGAAATCTATACGATCATCATATGAATTCCTTATGTTAGCACTGATTTAGAAATCTGGTTTATTAAGATGTCCGCATTACGCATAAATTTCCATGATTTAGAATAAAAGTATTTCGTCTTAAAGATATATATATATCATTATGTGTTGGTCAACAATTAGCGAAGTGTGGTATAGAGGCGTTATTTCCTTGAAGACATGAATCACACAGAGTCTGAGGTAATATTATATACCCTAACACGTTTGCTCCATTGAAGTCGAAAGAAAAAAACTGGAGTAACCAAAACTCAATTTTACAAGACTTGGTTATTAGGTGAATGTGGTTGACATTAGACACTGAAACCATATATCAAGAAGTAAATAAATGGATCATGTTCATCTAAACTTAACTAAGTTAACTATAACAAATACAAAAAGGAGACAAACCAAACTTTACCTCATTTATATGTTCTATAACCAAATATCCTTTGCTATAACCCATTTACACAGTCATAGAAAAAATTGATGAAGGAGAAGAGAAAACAAGATGTTCTTATATTGTCCCATATTTGGTGATGCCCTTGATTTTTGTTTATCAAAAATGACCGCAAAGGGTGTCTGAAGGAACACTTTATGCTCAGGCCAGATATTGTCGCATTTCTTATGTGGCAGAAAAAAATCATTAGGGGTGGAATGCAACAACCTACCGTTAGTGGTACGATAGTTAATGCTTTTTTAAAGAATGACCAAACTCCCGAGTTAAATATTTGCTTCTCAACTACAAATCTATTGTTTCAAGCAAAACTATTAGAAACATTGCACATGTGTGGTACTTCATATTTTTTCAATAAAGGCCTTTATATATTTATCATTGTAAAAAGTTATCAACAAATTAATTACAGAATACAAGAACATCGCTTGTCTTTGAAAGTTAAACACTAGTAATTGCAAGTTAATCAGGCAGTAGCAAAGTTAATGTATTTCAAAAGCTACTAAATCGGAAGATAATAATCCCAATCTCGGCATTTTATCAGAATGTGTCATCTTCATGGATTTGATTACTTAATTATGCAGATAAGATGGTAAACACCGCCTTATATTCAAACTGAACACAGATACTTTGAAAATTAGCAGGTGGCTTTGAATATGACATTTGTAAAAGAGTTTGAAAGTTTTAAATTTTTGTTCATTTCTGAAAAAAGAAGAGAGACATAAATGAATTACTATGCATGTAATACAAACTCTCCCCTTCAAGAAGTTGTTAATTTTTGTTTGCATTTATTAATTAATTATTCGGATGAAACAGGTGCATTTTATCTGTAATTAAAATTCTTGTTACAGATTGAAATTCTAAAGATGTGAATCACGTCTTATGTTGCCCTGAGATTAATCAACCTGGGTGGGATTAATTAACTAGTTTTTGTCCAAACATGACAATTATGATTCAAAAAATCATGAACGAAATTTAATCCATGTTCTGTCATTATTGGTTCCTCTTGCAATTTTCATTGGTTACTTGATAGCGCTTATCTGTATGAGAGATAGTATTCTTTTTCGTTTGACATCATTCCAAGATTTTAAATAAAAGTCTTACAAAGGATATATGATAATAGAATGACTTGCCTGCATGCAAGAAAGTCTATGAGACTTTTTTAATTAAAGAACCGGAAAAATGAAGCCCAAAACAGGACAAATAAATATTTTTTTAATTTAAAATTGTATTAAAATGGTAGCATCAATAATAAGCAGTAAACAGCTGTCCAGCGTAGAAGGAATTAACAGAAGATATATGAAGTTGAATAAATACAAAACAATACAAAATCGCCAACGTTGAAATTAACCTATTGTGAATTCCAGATATTAAATATTAAAAACTTTCGACGGTCACATATGTTCACGTGATGTCTTTTACGTATATGTAATACTTACTTTCTATTGAATTCTTTGACACCATCCGAAAGAAATTGAACGCACATTTGTCAGCTAATCCATTTTTAGTGTTGCATCTTTGTGTCAACATATGACTTTGAGAAACAAAAAGCATGCAATGGCTAGATGTATTTTATTCTAGTAACCTGTTCAGAACGATTGTCCTGGTTGTGTATATTTTAATCCTCAAATTTCGATTTCGCCTGTTGTCTTTGAAGAAAAGTAGCACTCGCAGTGAATGTATGTTCAGAAATATCATACATATGTTTACCCTATGTACGTGATAGAACGTGATGTAATACCGACACAGAAAATTAACCTTCAAGCACTCTCTCAGGTTTGTCATAACACGAGATTAGAAGGATTTAACAGTACTGGTTTTCGAACAAAGAAGCATAAGCAGTTATTTTCAAAAGAAAAATTGCAGATGTGTAGATTTAATTATCAATTTATGCTTTTGTTTGGGGTTTATTGTTGTTTCAAATATTTTTCAGACATGAAAATTCAGAGCCTTGCGTCACAGTATTGCATGTGCAATTTATGCAAATACGCAACGTTTTGCATGCGCGCGCGATGTCTCAGTACTGTTATTACTGATTAGAAACGGCCTTGCGTACTTCCTGATGTCTTGTGCTTGTGGATAGGCATTGGCTGCGTTCAAATTGTCAGTTCATGTCCGAAATGTTTTTGGATCAAAAATAGTAGTAATACAATACATCAAAGGTCTCAATATCTTTATCTTAAATAGATAGCGAGTGTCAAAGCAAAATGGTAAACTTTCAGGAATTATGAATCGGTACTATCTCAATAGCTCTCACTCGATATTAAATCCTGTCTTTTTTTTTAACTGAAACTATAAATTATGAAGCAACACACTTCAAGGTTTGATATAACGTAATATACAAGATCGTGTAGAATACTGCATTCTGTCTGATATAATCTCTTCTCTTCAAACTATCTTGGATAGCGTTGATGATGTAGTTAAAGAAGATGACGACATAAAGAGATCGAGTCATCTAAACAACAGTAAACATCACAAGCAGAGTCACGGTGATGGAAGGCATGTGATGTTTTGTTTAGACAAATTGCATCCAATTCAAGAGATTTCCTACACTCTTAAAAATGTTTTACTCTTGTTGAGTAAAAATTCACTCAACGGTCACAGCTCATTTTGTTGAGTAAAATCCTACTCAACGATGGGAAAACTTTACTCAACATTGAGTAAGATGTGCTCAGCCTTGAGTAGTATTGACTCAACCGAGCAAGATTTTACTTAATGTTTAGTAAGATTTTACTCAATACTGAGTAAGATTTTACTCAGCAATGAGCTGTGACCGTTGAGTAAATTTTTACTCAACAGAGTAAAAAAATATTAAGAGTGTACATCTGAGGTGATCGGGTTATCACTAGATGTTACTTTAAAGATAACATGGTTTCAGTGACATCAACTTTGCATTGGTTTAAATGTCGCAGCATGTTGTTTGAAAACAGTGCAATGTCAACAGATGATAAAATCAAAACAAACAGGGTGGTAAGTGAATTTCATTTATCATTTGCTCGTGTAGGTCAGGGATGTGTACAAACGTAAAGTCAAGTATTCGATCAGGCAAGTTCAAGGTGCAGGCAGCTAATATCGTATTGATATCGAGTTTGATTTGTTTTTTATAATCGTCCTCGATTTGTTGCTCACTGAATAGAGGTGTAAATTTGTGTCAAGACGTGTTTTGATTAAAGCATAGAGGCTAGAGGCTAATTAAAAGAAACTGTTGTTTATCGAAAGGACAGACCTGACTAAAGGAAATAATCTTTTCTCGCTGGTGTCCCATCTGTTCATACATTTCCTCATAACATCTGTGCCATGATCGGTATTGTCTTACTGTTGTGTTGCACTTGACCAGCATTCCATGTCATCTTTGAGTAATTTACATTAATCCATCAAATGACTGGATCGTCAAGAATATAACGTGTTTCCTTTTTTGTATCCAGTTTTCCCTCAGTTTATTTTTTTGTTAACGTTTGACAATTTGACAAAGAAAAAATACCAAAGAAATATTATTCTAACCCTTTAAAATTTCGGATATCATGAAATCTTTTATGTTGTTTTAGATGTCTTAAAAGTACACCTCCTTAAAATTTGACGTCAATCGGAGCATTCAGAAAAGTGATTTACATGACTAATCTTAATTCGTTTTAGAGTGTTTTCCCCGGATACAGAGTATATTCATCTTTTGTTTTAGCGAATATTTCGCTATAGAAATAGCAGTTTGTAAAAAATAAATAAAACGAAAACAAGGTGTGTTTTAATGTGTATCAACAATCAATTTGTAGAAAAACAACCAGAACATTTTCAGCCAAAGAAAACAACTACTGTTACAGTCATTCATTACGAGTACGATTTGAGTACGATTTAATAATTTCTCAGTTGTCTACTTGCAACCGTCATGTGTTTGAAAATCTATATACAAATTTCATATAAACGTAAAAAAAGTGTCTCTGAACCAACTCATTTATTTGTCTGTTATAAAGTAAGAAAACCAATGTTTCAGCAGCCAGCTTTGGTTCATCACAGAAAGTAGGTTAGCTGGTATATTTGGTCATAGAGGTATCTGTCAGCAGTGTCATAATCGAGATTCACAATATTCAACCCATCCCCCAATCAGAGATAAAAGGAAGACAGAGTTAATGTGTCAACAACTGAATTATCAACCAAAATATAGCAAAACGTGTACCGAGTAATACATACGGCATTTCCTTAAACACATGTGTTCAATATATATGGTTCTTAAAGCAAAGGTTCGTAATTTAAATGTTGAAATTCTAATCTAGAAATGTGTTTACAAATGGAGGTTCAATAAGTATTATATAAAAACACTCTTGACAAAGATAAGCAAAATGAAATAGTTCTTTCTTGTTGAGTATTATATTAATGGAATAACGTTTGCTAAGCATTGAGTGTTTATGATGCACCAAAGCTTAAGAGTTTATAGCTTAATTGTGTCAATTAACACACTATGTACTTATCGACGGTCTTAATGAAATAAATAAATCATATAAATCTAACTTTAAGATTAATTATGGGCAAAATATATATTTATGTAGATGGAATGCCACAATGTGTTTCTGATCCATAAGACAAGAAATATTTTCTTTGGCGAAAGATCCACTTTTAATTATACATGACTGATCTGACAAACGAATCATGCCAATCATCTGTCCCAATGTTTTCACCACTGTCCTCTGTCAGGTATCACCGTTAATAAATAACAAAAAAAGGTGTTAAATTGTATCAGATTGACACCGATAAATTCAACTGACCTCTTTGCACTAGAGATGCATAAGGAATTCATTCAGGTGTTATATTGTATTAAATAGATATTGAAGTGATCTCCTAACATTAAGAACTGCTTTACCATGTTTACAGAATGGATCATCTCAATTAACTAGGCATTTTTTCTGCAGTTTTTGATCAATCAAACTTTCTATTTTAAATTCAGTAATGATGCCTGGCATCACGATCAGTCTGTTTCAATAGGCAGTACTCTGCTTTCACCCCAAGTCAACTGGTCTTGCATCATATTTTAGGCTACCTAAAGAGGTGGAGCTCTTACATTTTGAAATGTAACAGTGCGTTGTATGTAACCATGGTAACATCGGGTAATGTTCATTGGGGCGTTAGTTCAACTTTATAACATGGTATTGGCAGACAATTTTGTACGTAATTCTGTGCGTGAAAGTTGCTTCGCGTGACACATCCGTAATTAGTTTTCTCAGACCCGTGGTAGTCTTCTTGGAGAAAGAACTATTTATTGTTTTTTCAATATGGTTGAAACTATTTGAAATCGTGTAAACCAATCAACTCTAGTAAACTTATTGATAAAGTGTATATTATAGTGTTTATTATCCATAGTTGAAATTGCTAGTAGTTATCTAAAAGTTTAACAACAAAATATAAGAAGAGAAAGCTTGGATAAAAAAGTTTTAAAAAAAAGTTTAGTAATTGCAAGGTAATCATGCAGTATAAAAATTGTAACACATCAGAAGAAATTTGGAAAAGATTCTAATCTCGACATTTTATCAGAATGTGTTATCGGCGTGGATTTAATTAATTGGTTAATTATGTAGATAAGATTGTATACATTATAATTTGAACACTAGCAGGTGGATTTAGAAAGTAACATTTGTTGAGAGTCAGCTCATTAATTTCAATGGTTTTATTGTTCAGTTTAAAAATAAGACACAATTGAAGTGCTGTTAATATTATGAATGTAATACGAACTATCCCCTGCATATTTTGCAAGAGGTTATTAATTTTTGTTTGTTTTTATTAATTAATTTTTCAGATAAAACAGGTGCATTTTCTGTGAAATGTCAACACTGACACCATATTAAAGATGTTAATCATATCCCTTGTTGGTATGGGATTAATCATTTTCGGTAAAATTAATTACCTATTTTTGACCAAACATGAAAATTTGATGATATAAAAACACCATGGACGAAATTTGATCCTTGTACTCTCATGATTGATTCTTCTTGTAGCAATTTTCATTGGTTACTTGATACTTCTTACTATAAATGTAAGGAAACAGATTCACATTTTTTTAGTTTTAAACAAAATCCTTTAAGATCTGTTTATAAGAGACGTTCTTAAACAGGATGAATTAAAACACATGTTTAAGCAAACGGAATATAAAGCGAACCTAACAGGGCAAATAACTGTATTTACAATATTTTATAATATCATATTCTGTCAATCTTAAGAATATCGCAAGAATAATCAGTACCTAACTTACCAGCTTTAAGAGATCAAATGAGATACAAAATAATGTAGAATGAAATAAATAAATACAATAAAAATCATAAACCGTATTACTAAAAATATGTTCCAGATTTATATAAAAAGAATAAACCTAAGCAGCTCGAAGTTCTGTTCCAGTGTCAATCAATAATATCGAACCTTCGTTCCATTTTTAAAAGAACACATAGAAATAAGTATAGCAAGAAAATCTGTTTTAAAGACATACATTAAAATAGTCAAGTCTTTATGTAACATTCTTTATGTAATACTTTTAATTTATCAATGGAATTTACCTTTTAAGGAAAATATTTTGACACACTCCCGTAAGAATACAAATTAAAGTGTATTAGTTAATACATTTTCAATGGTAATGTTGCTTCTCATAATAAAGTGTGACCTTTGAAGAAATTTATAACTTCTCTATTAATCGGTATTTTATCCCAATCAACCTTTTTAGATAAAAAGTAGATTAGAACCGATTTCATGGGTCTGTATATTCTAATCTTTAATTTTTGATTTTAACTTATCTTTGAAGAAGAATAGCGCTCACAGTGAATGTTGATTTAGAAATAGGTTAACCATATATGCAGAAACGTGATGTCAAACACACACAGGGAATTAACCTTCAAGCACACGCCTAGTTTTGTCTTAACATGAGATAAAAAGAAACATTTACTGTACTGATTTTTATACATATTTGTGATGACTCACGGACTTTGTGACAGAACACTTTTCGAGAAACTGAAGAAAGTAGGCAGCGAAAAATAAAGAAAAAATAAGAATTTCCAGCAGATTTTATGTTGTAATTGATCAATTGTAACAAGTAATGTGTCATTTGAAAGCTTAAAAAATGCTGTAACAGATGAAATGATAAAATTAAAATTGATATCATCTGCAGAGTCCCCCCTTTCATCAGGGTGAGCCATCACATTTACAGTAATTTCCAACCAATTGGCGTCAGATGTAAAGTTATAAATATTTGTTTCTTTTGTTTAAGGTTTATAAGTAATATAACAAGTAAATGTGATTGTATCAAATTAAAATTAACAAATCAATAATTGGGTTATCTGAGGAATAATTTCAAATTTTAACAGACAAATGTGAACATTGCCGAATATGATAAAAGGGTTTCTCTTCATGTTGAAAGTGTTAATGAGAGTAAACTTTCAAAGGTTACAAGTCAGTGATATCTAAATAAGCGTCTCTCGATAGTAAATCCTCTTTAATTTGAATCCAGACTTTTATCATAAAATAGAAACTCCAATGTACGTACATGTATGTCATAACTAAATAAAAGAGATCGTGCCTCCTATGTGGCATACAACACTTCAATCTGATATGAACTTTACTATACATGTATAGCACAGATGTTGAAGTTGAAGAAGATGACGGCAAAAATGGGTCGGGTCATATAAACAACAGCAAATATCGCAGGTACTGTGATGGAACGCATGCAATGTTTCGTTTAGACAAAGAGATTTCCTGCATCAGAGGTGATCGGGTTATCACTAGATGTCACTTTAAAGATAACATGGTTTGAGTGACATCAACTTTGCATTGGTTTAAATGTCGGAGCGCATTTGTTTGAAAACAGTGAAATGTCAACAGATGATAAAATCAAAACAAACAGGGTGGTAATTTAAGTGCATCTATCATTTGCTCGTCTGAAGATCCCATTGAGAGTCAATATACAAATGTAAATGAAATTAGATATTTTTTCAGGCCAATTACATGCCCAGTCAGTTAAGAAAATCCCATCATTTTGATTTTGAATATCTCGGTGTGAATAGTGTGAATTTGGCAGGGCTTGATTGAAGAAACCTTGTTTTCCCAAATGACTAAAGGAAATAACTTTTTGCATGCATTCCATCTGTTCATACATTTCCTCATACCATCTGTACCATGGTCTGTATTGGTCACACTGCTGTTGATGCGCTTGACCAGTTCAACAGCTTTGAGCAATGCATCACTCCATTTATGCCTGAATGATCAAAGTTAATAGAAATCTGATAGCGCAACGCTAACCATGTCTCTTATGAATGTTTGATGTTAATTTGCTGTAGAGCTGACTTTAGCCAAATGTCGTGTTTTGTAACTATAATAGTTTTGAGCCACGCGATATCTATTTGTAAAATCTTTCTCAAGTTGCTAAAGAGTCTTATTATACTCCGTTTCTTCTGGTCAATCAGAGCAGTTTGAGAATTTGACACACCTGTCTTCATGTACATGTATTTTATTTCTGTTTGTTATTCGGAGAGAACAAATAAATTTGATACTATTTAATACTCGATTTTTTCATGCATGTGGGCTTGCAGGCTAGTTTCATTTGCTGTTTTGTATTAGCAAAGATTTCGTGTTAGAAATACTATCATGTCAAATAATAGAAAACAAAACAAAATTGATTAATATACATAGAAAATGATAGATGGAAAAGTATTCCACTGTAACATTTACTATTCCATTTGTTCATATGTGTTTGCCTCTGAATACGATTTGAGGGGTACTTTCTCAAACATTTGAAATCTTCATACGTTTAAAACTCTAATTGTATATAAAAGCATAACACGAATGTGTGTCGGAATCATTACATTTATTTGTATGTTGTGTAGTAAGAAAACCAATGTTTCAGCAGCCAGCTTTGGTGCATCACAGAAAGTAGGTTAGCTGGTATATTAGTGCATAGAGGTATCTGTCAGTAGTGTCATAATCGAGATTCACAATATTATAATATAATAACATAATATATAATATAATATAATAACGGGGCGGCGTAGTGTAGTGGTTAGCAATCTCGCCTTGCACGTATTGGGCCCGGGTTCGATTCCTGGTGAGGGTTGCCTTGCCGGAATGGAATCTCGGAATCTTTGCTTAGATGTTTGTCTAACTTGGTGGGAGCATTGGGTCAGATATTCGATCTTCTCCGCCCCTTACATGAAGTATTTAGAGTTGGGTGAATATTTCATGAGAGATTGTCGTCCTTCGGAGGGGACGTAAAGCCGTCGCGTCGGTCCCATGTACAGAAGAGTTTCCAATTTTCTCCTTAAATCAGTAGGAATGGTGACTTAATGCCGACTTTGTCTGTCAAACATGATCACAAATTATACCATGCATTCAACAATGTGAGAAATGTTCCACTTTTGTTACCTGAGAACGTCGCAATTAGTTCTAAAGCACAACACGAATAACAATTATGTGTAGAAGATCCAAACACATGCGTCTCTTCTACAGATCTAATATTTTTATGTCTTTATGAACAAAACAGTTTTTGTAGTAGTTTTGTAGTAAAAACATGTTCATTACCCATATCTTTATCATTGCAAATTGTTAAACAAAAGTTGAACTAAAAATACGTGAAAAGAAGGTATGTATTTCACAAACAAAGACGCAAACTAGAATATCATTACGCTGTATGTATCAAATGCTGTAATATTTAAAAGGTAATCTAGATAGATTATCAAAAATCTTGACATTTTATCACAATGTGTCATCTCATGGATTTGATTGCCTAATTGTGCAGATGTGATTGTGTACACCGCCATAATAACGAAAAAAGATTAGCAGGTGGATTTGAGGGTGACATTTGTAAGAAAAAAAATACGAAAAACGAATCTAACCGTCAGTTTGAGGTGTTTTTTTTTTCATTTTTGGAAAAATGAGGAAGGAAATGCTCTTTATATTATGTATGTAGTATAAAGTATTCCCTAAAAGAGGTTATTAATCTCTGTTTACTTTTATTAATTAATTATTCGAATGAAACAGGTGCAGTTGTAAGAGAAATTTAAACACTTCACACTAAACATTTAAACACCAAATTTAGATTCTCCGAAAGTGAATCATATCCCTTGTTGCTATGGGATCAAGCAACCTCAGTAGGATTAATTAACTAGTTTTTTCCAAACATGAAAACGATGATACAAAAGCATCATGGACGAAATTTAATCCTTGTTCTCTCATTATTGGTTTTCCTTGCTGCAATGTCAATTGGTTACTTGATACTGTTTAAACAAACTTCTTACCTTATTATG
Organism: Ophiothrix spiculata; assembly: GCA_000969725.1. Lineage (NCBI taxonomy): Eukaryota > Metazoa > Echinodermata > Ophiuroidea > Amphilepidida > Ophiotrichidae > Ophiothrix > Ophiothrix spiculata. The sequence continues at coordinate 43,613 of JXSR01S024147.1, read as the reverse complement.
AAGAAAAAGTAATGACTTGCATGCACGCAAGTTTCAAGACGAGTTTGTTCAATGCAACATAATTTTAAGCGAACGACAAAGCAAAAAATAAAATTCGAAGTATCTTCTATGTCTTAGTTCAGCATGTTCTCGCTGTCAATTACCATTTCAAATATGAAAGTAGTTCAGAAAAATATTTCTAGTAAAGTATTCTTATCCTTGAATTTCTCTGAAAAAAAAACGCGCACTCACAGTAAATTGTCATGTTGATTCAGATACATGTAGGATAACCCTGTGTATGAAACGTGATGTCAAACACACAGTTGTAATTATCTTTTAAGCACTTTTCAATTTTTATAGAGATACGAAGAAATGCTAATATAAGTATATAAGTATTTAAGTGACTTTTGAAACATAGAAGCAGTTGTTTTCAGTAATTTGTTGACAGATACGTAAAAATTATAATCGTTTGCATTTATTTTTTGGGGTTATGAGTAGATTTAACTTGTATTTTCTTTTGTTTTCAATAAAAGTTTAACTCTTGGGTTAAGAAAAATACTAGTATAGTCTAGTATGTTAACAATTGTAAAATAGTTATCGTAAAGGTCAAATCAAATTGGTATACGTGCAGGGGCGAGGGATAGAATTCAGTACTATCTAAATGGCTGTCACTGAATATTAAATCCTCTTAAGTTTGAATTAAAACTCTATCAAGGAAATAACTAACTCAATGGTATGTCATAACTAAATAAATGAGATCGTGCCAACTCTGTGGCATACAGCACATCTGTCTGATATGAGCTCCTTGAAATTATATTGAAGGCCGAGGATATTGACACGATGATCGTTTCAATAATCTCGCCCAAAATGGCTATAGACACGATGATCGTTTCAATAACCATTCCAAAAATGGCTATAGACACGATGATCGTTTCAATAACCTCGCCCAAAATGGCTATAGACACGATGATCGTTTCAATAACCTCGCCCAAAATGGCTATAGACACGATGATCGTTTCAATAACCTCGCCCAAAATGGCTATAGACACGATGATCGGTGACGGTGAGAAAGTACTGAAAGTGAATGGCCCTATGGAGCCGAATGCTTACTGATGCTTAAGGAGGTGGCAACAAAAAGAGTGGAAGGAGGAAGGTGACTTGCATTGGTAATACCGTAATATTACAACTTTGCTCGCCATATTTTCTTCCTCTTATTTGTTTTACTCCTCTCTTTTGGTCTGCTCTTGAAAGGGCAAAAATGCAACTTCAAGAATCAGGTTGACATTCTGAATAACATCAAAAACTCTCTCGGTTGTAATTTTACCAATCAATGCAAGTTACCTTTCCTCCTTCCACCATTGCCATCCCCTTGAGTATCAGTGAGCATATAGCCATTCACTTTATCACACACGATCATCGTGTCTATAGCCAATTTGGTCCAGGCGCACGATCATCGTGTCTATAGCCATTTCGATCGAGGCGCACGATCATCGTGTCTATAGCCACTTCCTATATGGAAACACGGATGATGATGTTGAAGAACATGACGACAGAAAAGGGGTCGGGTCATATAAACAATTGTAAGCAACGCGAGCAGAGTGATGGAACGCATGTGATGTTTTGTTTAGACAATTGCATCCAATTCAAGAGATTTCCTGAATTTGAGGTGATCGGGTTATCACTAGATGTCACTTTGAAGATAACATGGTTTGAGTGACATCAACTTTGCATTGGTTCAAATGTCGCAACATGTTGTTTGAAAACAGTGCAATGTCAACAGATGATAAAATCAAAACAAACAGCGTGGTAAGTGAAGTGCATCTATCATTTAATCATCTGACAGTCCGCATTGGGAGGATCAGGAGGACAGGGAAATATACAAATTATTCATCCAGTTCAGGCAGTTATGAAAATTACATTACTTTTAAAATGGTTTTTAATTTTTGATGATGAGGTGGCGTAAATTTTGGTTATGTCGGGACCTATAAGAAACAATGTTTTAAAACTCCAGTGACTAAAATAATTAAATATGTATCTGCTTGGTGTTCCATCTGTTCACACATTTCTTCAGAACATCTGCGTCATGATCGGTAATTGTCACACTGTCGGCGATGCGCTAGACCAGTAAAACAGCTTTAAGCAATTCATCAACCTATCGAACGCGTCGAAGTTCAAAGAGACAATGTTACTTGAAAATCTGACAGCGCTATCCATGCCTCTTATGAAATTTTGATGAAGCAAAACACCATTTAGCCACATGTCGTGTATTTTAGCCGTTCAATCACGTACTATCAGATTCTCTAAGGAATATTTTAGTGTTAACGTGATTTATATTAGTAATTAATATATTAACAGGTGATCAAACATTCATGTTTGCATTCGGCATGATAAGTTGATTTGCTAGTCAAAGAAAACTATTCCCAAATAAATGTTTTTCTCACACCCGGATGAATTGTAATTATTTTATGTTGCTTTATGTTCAAGTACACTTTCTATCAAATTTCAGATCAAACCGGGTTATTTGTTTAAACCTAACTGTCTTCATTTTTTTCTTTTCTAAATTTCACTTTCGAATTCGAAAAAAAAATCTTTAAAAGGTAATAAATAAAACAGAATGTTTTCCTTTACACGAGTGCCTGTCTTTTGTTATAATAGTACGTAATATAATTGGAAAAAAATAAATAAGGATTTACATATGTATTAACAATAAATGGATAATAAAACAACCAAGTTTTCCAGATAACAAACAAATTACGGAATTACAGTTAGATTAATTTTAATTTCTTAATTTGAAACCTTCATAAGTTTATGTTTATAAGCATAGTAAAATAGATGATGCGCTATTCAAGGTGATGTTATTTTACTTACAGCAAAGAGGTGCCAATTAACATCTCTCTGCTTACAGGTATATAGAGAATTAAAAAAATCATATAAATCTCCATATAATGCGGAATGCCAAAATCCTTAAAGGGCATCTCAAGGAACATATTTCTATGGGTCCTTGGGACAAGGGATGGTAGAGGTCCTACTTAATAATAAGACACCGAGGAAATTGGAGAGTTTGGTGATTGTATATAAAGCATATAAATGATCAAATATCGATTATACACCGTGTAATCTACTGTAAGGTGTATCCGGTTATCACGTTATATAAAGGTGATGAATTGTGTCAGATGAGAAATTGATCTGACCTCTCGATAGTTGCGTAAGGAATGGATTCCGGTAACGTATTAAAGTGAATAGATATTGAAGTGACCTCCTAACATTAAGAACTGCATTACTGAATGGATCATCTCAATTAAGTAGTCACTATTTCTGCAGTTACCGCACTTTGATCAATCAAACGTTGATTGTTAAATTCGGTAATGATGCCTGGCATCACGCACACTTTGCATCAATTGGCAGTGTCAGCTTTGACCCAAAATCAACTCTGCCTTCCGTGTAAATAAGTAAAGGGGTATGTTTAAACCCCGGGGGGGGGGGGGGGTCTTCAAAAAATTTGTACGGGTATGTGCTTGCCGGACTCCGAAAAACTTACCATATCTATACGTATTTTTGGCTCAAAAACCCACCCATCAGTATACCTATTTTAATGAAAAAGCACCCAATTTTATTCAAATTGGGGGCTTTTTTTGCGAAAAGCACCAAATTTATGAAAATTGGGTGCTTTCATCTGAGAGTGAAAAACACCCCATTGATAGACCAAAATCCTGGAAAAATCACCCCAAAAGGCAGGCACATATACGTATACCTTGTCAATGTAAGTAACCCCCCCCCCCCTTCCCGGGGTTAAAACCAATTTCTAACCATTTCTTTTATAAGGTGGTGTATAATTGGTTGCTTTATGGTAACCTAACTTTGTACCTCTTCGTTATTGTTTCTTTGAGGGAGGTCACGATTTCGTAAAATTTATTTTGATCATAACTAATGAAGTAAACTATATAAAAGTATACATTTTTAGAAAGGGAATTTCACAAGGAATCTACTAATAGCATCAGATTCTTGGTTTAAGAACTCGCTTTTTAGTAACTCATCAACTTTTTAGTAAGTCATCTATATCGATGGTTCTAGGGAATGTTTTAATTGTTTAATCCCTAGTTTTGAAAATTTTAGTCCGAATAGGCCAAAAAATCATCCCCCCCAAAAAAAAAAAAAATAAATAAATAAATCATGATTTGGGGCATTTTTTGGCACTTTTTGAGAAAACTTTTCCTTGAACTATCGATTTAGATGATTTTTACCTATTTCGGAAGATTTTTGCCAAATAATACTTTTTCGAGGCTTGTTCAAAAAAATTGGCAACATTTTTTTTTTTTGGGGGGGGGGGAGCTTAAAAAAACCCAAGTTTCTTAACATTTGAATTTGATTCTTTAAATGGATTCCTTGTAAAATTTGCTTTCTAAAAATGTGTACATTTATGTAGTTTACTTTATTAGTTTTCAAGTTATGATGAAAAAATTCTTAGGGATTGTGAAGCTCCAACCTCCCTTAAAATACTACATTAATCAATATTTCAGCTCAAAATTATCTTCATGCTTCTGCACGTTTGAGGTGCGCATGATCTGGGATAGTACATTGTTGCTTGTAGCAGATTCCCTATAAGACTTAGTCACAAATTACAAGAATCTTTGATTCAATTTATCATTACTTGCTATTTTCAATCAGGTTAAAAGCATGAAATTAGATCTGATTGAAATTTTACATATATTGAAGCTAAATCAAGATTAATGAAATCTTAAGAAGGATTTTATTTTTGCACTTCTCTCGTAACTTTCAGTCAGGCTTAAAGTGAAAATCTCTGAACAATTAACACTTACAGCATTTGTACGAATGATTTTAAACAAAAACATATTAAGTTATATGTCAATTAATGTTAAAAGCAATGGTCTGTTAATTTGCCGAATATTGCCAATATTAGTAAATATTACTTGAACTAAATGATTGATAACCATGATAACATACTGGGACTTTTGAATGTACTGAGCTATTGTTGTTCTGGTACACTGGTACTGCAATAGGTTATTGGATGTAACATTATCAACATATCAATATTAGAGCTCATATTCCATCATTACTTTTCAAGTATTGCATTAGGCATTACATATCTGTGACAATTTACGACAGACAGCCACCTTTGTATCATTGATTTAATTCAATCGACTTTTTTATTCTTGTCATATTGAAAGACACTTTCTAAGTATATAAAACATGATACAAAATCAGTCAGGTAATTACTTTGAGTAATTAAATCAAAGTTTAATGGAATTGTATATTATTCAATTACTAGTATTACTGTCACAAGTGTCAATCAAAACTCAATTTGAATTTCATCGGCTATGGTTTTAAGAAATCAAAAGTTTTTATTAAATAAACGGTAATAATTAAAATCGCTTTTGCTTTTGCATGTATATTTGCAGTAAGGCAATAAGCAATCCTCCAGAAATCATGATTTATTGCTTTGGCAACACAACGTTGAAATATTCAAATATAAACATATAATTGTTTTCATTTTAATAACATCTGGTCATGCTGATAAAATAGATAATTTGCCTATGTTCATTATAGAATTACATAAAGTGAAAAAAAATTATACAGAAATGAATGTCAGTTTCTGAATTTGAGTGGCCTCTTACTAATCGATAGACTCATGTTTATCAACACTTATAGGCTATCATATATTATTTGAAGCTTTTGACCCAGATAAGCGGCAATGTGACAAGTCTGGTATTGATCAGGAAACCAACAGTCATGAAAGTGCTCTTCAACAGTTCAATGCTAGCAAGTGAAATAAAGAACAAGTAAAGGATGCGTGATGAGGAGGAGAAACCATCTTTGTGATAACACTGTGGTATATTGTGTGACCACATCCATGACTATAAACTCGTGTACATCTTGCGGCTAAAGATGACAGCTATCACATGTCATATGTCTTTTAAGACACCCATAACTATGATGACGATGATAGCCGATTCGTTGGTGTAATTAATTGTCTAGATGGTCAACAAACAACATGCCATGGAAAACTTTAATCTTTTAAAATGCCACGGTACTTACGGAGTGATGTGAAATACTTACTAATGGTCTTGACATAATGACCATTTGCAAGAAACATATATGTATCAGTTTAACAGAGAATGTAATTTATAGTCTGATACATGACACAAGTTAAAGGTTCGGAATTGCTCGATAAGAAAATAATACTTTCGTTTTTGCGACATCTTTACATATCTTGAGTGTTTATGGAGTAAAATACCGTATAAAGAAACAATACGGATCATGATAATATTTGCTCCTATTAAGATTTTCCACTAAGGTCGGTTTTAATTTGCTCGCGGCAAAAGAATATGTTTTAATTCAATATCAAATGCAATGAGCAACAACTACAACAATGAGCGCCATAATTAAGCCGTCGCAAGAAAACAAAATAACTTAAAAAGTAAAGACAAAAATTAGGTTACAAGAATATTATCTGCAATTCACTTCTCATGTGGTATACGACGACCCACATCATAAATACATTACATTCTATTTTGGGTTATAACTTGGCATATTTTACCATTGCTGATCCCGAGACATAGAACAATATTCATTACATCCAATGGGCATTTTGTCTAGAGAGATATAACTATTGAAACACCCGAACGGCGAGTTTGACAGTATATATGAGTCGCTGTTAGATAAGAGTCTCGTCTCTCCCTCGTTTATTTGTCACAACGCTTTTAACTCCAAAAATATCTTATTCCATCCATAAAGACACGAACCTATATTACCAGAATAGAAACAACAAATTGCGTCATTGAAAAGTGGTTGCTTTCTGTGGTAGGTTCTACAGTGGGTAATTCATATAATTTCTCAAAATATTTTAAACAGACAAGTAAGGTTGGCCTACCCATTCATATATTTTAAAATGACATATGCTTTGTTTATATGCTGGAATATGAATAAGCATTACATAAAAGTACCATATACATAGTATAGTGGGGGGCGATCATCATACGGAGGTTATTGTAGTCTTGGAAATTTGTAAATCGCAGAACACGAAATCCGAATGGTCAATAATTGACAATTTTGTTATGATGGAAAGACAAGAAGTGCATTTATTTCACTTAATATCATCGTGGATTGGAAATAGCAAGTACATTTAATTCTTAAGGGGACGAGTAACATGTGTATAACTGCTGTAACTATTCTTCCCTCATCTTGTTACCTCGGTCGTTCACCACTTCGATTTGCTTTCTACAGTCAGTTGAACAAAATAAGTATTGTTGAGGTGATCTTGGTTAATCAAGTCAGTACGGTAACTAGGGTTATTATTGAGCCTTAACAAGATTAAACAAATTAGACATTTAATCTGGATACAAAAATTCAGTCGTCAAGCGACCATGTTTTCTACGTTTTCACTTCGAGTACAACTCATTGCAACAACTTCACCAATATATTAGCTAAACGGATTTGAAATACATTGTAAAGCTGTTTACATGAAAGGAACTAGATTTGAGGCTATAGGTTACTTGTTAATCTTGGTCATTTACAACCTCAATACATAATGAACCAATTCCAACTTATAATCGACTCGCAACCTATTGAAGGCACGTTTTTCAGTAGCTGTAAGGTATATGTCACCTGATTTGCCATCTATTCCGATCCATTCAGTGATTCTTATGATGAATGCTTTCCATTAAGACTTGTATTTGGCTTGTAATACTACCTTCCTATTCAACATCTACAGCAAAAGAGTCATACACTGGAGGTTGTGTTTGAAATCTTGGTAACACTATAATCAACTCTTTTATATAAGTACTTAGCCTATTTAAAACATGCTTTTCAAAATGAATGGATTCAGATTAATGACATTATAAGTATAACATGGTATGTTTTCACTTGTATTTAGCTATTATAGCCTGTTCACATCAAATAGGTACAAGACTTTGCGGCAAGTCGTATATGATGTAAATTTATTCTTATTATCATAGGGCAAATAGTATAGTACACCTTTGTTGCCGTTATAGTTTTACATTGCCATTTCTATCCATATCCTGATTTCTGTTAACTAAAATATTCAGATTATTGAAACGTTTACATAATTTATAAGTACCGTCTATTTTCAAAATTAAGAGAAGAAAAAGAAAAACCTTCAAATTGTTATTTTGGTAAATTATCATGTATATAAATTCAAATATCTATTCTGTATCCAGCTTTTGAGGTGTTAGGGTGAATCATGACTCTTACGAAACAGATCTGTGAAATCATATAATTGTAACATAATTAATTTCATGACTTAATGAAGATAAAAATATTGAAAATCAGAATTGAAATAACCATAAAGATATTATAAATGATAACAAATCTTTTATACTTTTCAAATTCGTACGTCCATTTCCAAATGGACATCTTTTCAGAAAGTATCTATATCGGTATGCTTGTTTATCATGTGCAAAGACAATAGACAAGGTATTTGTGGTGCCACTTCAGTATTATAATTTCTAGTCGCAAGTTTGAAACTTTTTGATGAGAAGACATCTATTTGTTGCATAAAATCTAGATTGCAATCAAAATTATCATTCAGTCTTGTGCTTTGCAATTCTGTTCACGAAAAGTATCTATCGCCATGCCCAGACGGGCGCAAAACAATACACAGGGACTTTCCCTAGCACTTTGAGATATTTATTTCTTTGACAGGGTGTAATAACAAATGATTGGGTTTACACATCAGAGCAACAAACGAAATCAATTGAGAGAACATCAGACATATTTCAAGACAGGTTCTTTCACAAGTAAAGCTTTGACGTCAACAAACCTGTTTTAAAGCTTCTCTTTTACATTCGGTATGATCTGGATGTTTCTTGATACTTCCATTCATTTTGATTTCATAACTATTTTTTCAAAAACTTAAGGAACTAAAATTCTGAATTGACCTAATTTGTAAAACACATCTATTGATAAAAAAATAATATATATATATAACTCGTTAAATTATATTAAAAATTGAAGCCTTTAGACTTTTATTATATCATGCATGCCAAAAATGTGACCATGATCATAAATCAGCACTACGTTTAGTTAATAGTATTCGTCGTATATAATGTATATTCATAAATATATAGTCAAGTCAAACCGTCATAATTCAATTTCCAAACGAAGAATACTGATCATACAGATCACATTTCGAATGCACTTTTCTGTCAAATCTATCAGGAGTATACCATTCATATCTAAATAGAAAATGAACTACAGGAAACTATTGCATAGTAGGCTTGGTTTAAAGAGCACGCACGTAAAGCAGGTGGATAAATTGCTGACATTTAGGGGAACATGGAAAAACGAGGAAAAAAATTTGGTTTAAGCATTTAGGTATTTCTCACATCTTTTTTCAACAATAGAGCCTAGCAAGCATTGCCTAGCAATATAAAACATATATTTTGGTTTCAAGACATTTTAAAAGTCATAAGTTGTTTCCCACAAGATTGTATCTTGCTGAAAGGAAAGTCCCCAATAAGTTACATACTTATGCATGCTAAATCTCCGACGTTGATGTAAGTTGTATGTTCCATAAACAATTTTATTTGGGTCAAACGCACACGGTAATCCTTACTACTTAGCAAGTGGCAATAAACAAGGCATTGCCGAAAAGGTGTTTGAGCAGTCTACTTGAACATAAAATGTTATTATGAGTAATAAAGAAAAACATAGCCCCGTCTCACATAATCAGACATTATTTTGATACCTTATAATGCGGGTCAAAAGCACCAAATAATCCATGTTAAAATAAGTTCAGATAAACATTAGTTATTGATATGGTTAGAGGCGCTACATTGTAGGTTACTTGTTAGTATAACGTGACTTTAAAACATTTCTTCATGATATAAACTTGACGAAGAGGCAACTTTAATTGTTTCACTACAGTATTACTGTATATCATTAGCAATAGTTGAAAACGATAACTAGTAACGTTATAGAAAATAAAACTTTTGAAAATGAAGTTAACAAACCCCTTCTGTACTCGAGTCTAGTTATGGTGCATAACGTCAGTATGTCGATTGTACGAAAGAGACGAAATTCTTGTTTGGAACCAATATTTGAACATTTAACAAATAGAAATATATGTTCATAATGACTTAACTTTTATGTGGAGTCAGTAGTAAAAAGGTAGAAAATTGGCTGTAAACTTAATAAAGTTTAAACTTACCGCATTACATCACTTAAGATATAGATTTCAGCAATTTCAATAACAAATATAATCCTGCTATTGGGTAAGGTCGATTGTCTGTTTTATGTTATGAAAATACTGCGATTTTGCCTTTCATGGATGTAAAAAAACCCTTTATTAAAATTCAACAATTATATTGAATGTTTTAATTACAAATCGTAGACATGGAATCTATATAAATC
>JXSR01S024147.1:14594-33195 GCA_000969725.1 Ophiothrix spiculata | reverse complement strand
TTGGTTTCAAGACATTTTAAAAGTCATAAGTTGTTTCCCACAAGATTTATCTTGCTGAAAGGAAAGTCCCCAATAACTTACAGACTTATGCATGCTAAATCTCCGACGTTGATGTTAGTTGTATGTTCCACAAACAATTTTATTTGGGTCAAACGCACTCGGTAATCCTTACGATTTAGCAAGTGGCAATAAACAAGACATTGCCGAAAAGGTGTTTGAGCAGTCTACTTGAACATAAAATGTTATTGTGAGTAATAAAGAAAAACATAGCCCCGTCACACATAATCAGACATTATTTTGATACCTTATAATGCGGGTCAAAAGCACCAAATAATCCATGTTAAAATAAGTTCAGATAAACATTAGTTATTGATATGGTTAGAGGCGCTACACTTCAACTGTAGATTGCATATAAACGAGTTCTTGTTAGTACAATTTGACCTAAAAGCATTTTTGTGAGGATATAAACTTGATGAAGGGGCATATTTAATTGTTTTACTTTATGGTATTACTGTATATCATTAGCAATAGTTGAAAACGATAACTAGTAACGTTATAGAAAATGAAACTTTTGAAAATGACGTTAAAACACTCTGTACACTAAACAAGTGCATAACGTCAGTATGTCGATTGTGCTGTCCAAGTACTCCTTTGGCATCAGTGGTACGACGAGCTTTATTGATTATCGCATGCAGATCTTGAGACACTAAATTCTTGTTTGGAACCAATATTTGGACATTTACAAATAGAAATATATGTTCATAATGACTTCACTTTCAAGTGGGTCAGTAGTAAAAAGGTAGAACATTGGCTGTCAACTTATTAAAGTTTAAACTTACTGCATTACTTCACTTATGATATGGATTTTAGCAATTTCAATAACAAATAAAATCATGCTATTGGGTAAGGTCGATTGTCTGTTTTAATGGAAGTTTATGTTATGAAAATACTGCAATTTTGCCTTTCATGTATGTATTTCATGGATGTAAAAAAAACCTTTATTGAAATTCAACAGTTATATTGAATGTGTTAAGTACAAATCGTAGACATGGAATCTATATAATCTATATCGTATATATAAACTGAAATATATATTTTACATGCCATAATAGTTTTAACGCCAGCCAATATTTTGGTTTCCCTTTTACATGAAATCGAAGACACCTGTTTGATGTTTAGCATTCTGTCAGTTTAAGTGCACTCGTAAAGAACACTCGTCAGTTGAAAATTGAAATCGATTGAACAGAATCGGTGATACCTGTAATTTTCACAACCTCCACTTGTATTTTAGTCAAGTATGTCTGATGAACAACAACGAAAAACAAGAAGAGCTGAAATGTAATTTGAGCTGCAATATTGATGTACTGTCTCTTCAAGAACCAGGAAGATGATACTAGTAGTCTCAAGTTAACTGAGACACTTTCATCAACCTACTGGCAGGAATTCAGTTTATGAATTCGAGGAAATTGCATCAAAGCTCAATTATGAGCTTTTGAATATGTTGACAAAGAAAATTTTAATATTGCTGAAGTCATAAATGGCATCTTTAATGATGTGCTGGTTGAACAAAGCAGATGCATCAAATTTTAGTGTCGTAAAATTTAGTTCATGAAATCCTCAGTTATCTAAAAATGTATGGTTGAATCTATATCCATATGCTTTAGCCTACAAAAACGGAAGGAGGGTTATGTAAAAAAGACACTTAAAAGTTGATGCCATAAAATTCCATGAATAGGAGCTAATAGGTATATGCATTCAATGATAGAGCCGAGTGAAATTATAAACTGATTCAACAAAGGTCAGTAAGACGAGTTTCGAATGATTATAAAGAGTATAAATAAAAAGGGTATAATAATATTTATATGATATATTCTTGTATTTCTGAAATTTTCTGTCACATAACAACATCTAGCCCAGGACATTAATTAATTGAACAAAAGTACATGTATGTACCCTACTTTTTCCTAACATTAATTGTATACAAATGCAAATTTTGTAATCGATTTTCTTTTAATTTCTAGGACCATACGAGACGTATTTATAAAATGCTCATCCTCCTTGAATCTAATTTTTTTTCTAAATTTTTATGTTATTTATATACATAAATAGACTTTTTGCAATCAATGAATTTGTAAATGTATATACTTCTATCAATAGCATTATTAAGGTTTACTGGTTATGCTAAAATGAATGGAGAGGAACCTTTAGAAATGATTCAACAGGTCGGTAAAAGAAACTCTCAATAAATAAACATTGTTATATATAATTCTTTTATCAATCATTAATTGTAAATTAATCTAAAGGTTCCCTCTTATTTTCGTCTGTTAGACATTATATACCATACGCATCGATTACCACTAACTATATTCAATACCAACTAGAACAACGGGGATTAAGGCTGGAATTTGAGCTATAATGCAATAACCAAAAATACTACTGTCACGACAGATGAGGCACAAGCTCACTTGATGATTGTTAAATTACTCGGTATTTGAGTTACTAGTATTAGCTTTGAAAATACAAAATACTAACAGTAATCTTAATTATTGAAAAAATGGTGATAGACGACGACAAACAGCTATAAATTCTCTGTTGCTATGCATGAACCTTCTGACGCAACAGACTCAAGTATTACACAGCATTTGACATAATTAAATTGTTTTAATTGAGAAAAAAGTGCAATCGACCACTATAATGTATTATGTAAATGACTAAAACCATCTCTTTTTACTCCATATTGCTTTGAGTATTTTTTTTCATATTTCATTAGAATTTCCTGTTTGTCTTATCTGATGAGACGTTCTTAGAGCATATTTATGTTACTTTTTTAAAAAGTGCATAATAATAAATGTACATGTAGATAGATAATTAAAAGCGGGCCACGAAAATGTGTGTTGACAGCAAACACGCCTGTAATGAGATTCGTGCTTCATTCCCGCTACATTCGATAGGTCACGTGTTACGTCAATTTGAGTAAATTTGACATACTTAGCATGTACTTACACCATGGAAATCTACTATTGCCATGCTTACACTAAGCAGTGACACAGATCGTTCGTGATGTCAAACCACGTTACCAAATTTAACAATCAATGTTTGGTTGAACAAAGTGCAAAAACTGTGCTCGTGGAAAAACTGATTAAGCTTTAAAATTGAGCTGATCTATTTTGGGGATCTGTTTTTTAGACTCGGTTTCTGAGAAATCCAATGGAACTATTGATTTTTGGCAAATTATGAATGCTACTTAAATCAATTTGGCACTCCTTTGAGTGATACTTTGTATGCTTCACGTAGGAGCATGGTACTGACAATTGACACATTTTGCTCCTCTGTAAGATTTTTTGTTGTTTTTTAATTTCGAAATATCCATAGTCCATAGCAATTTTTACAATATTTGAAACAGTACCTACGTGCTTAAATAAATGTCAGGTATAAATCCAGTTTAGACTGCCGATGGATTGAGTTATCTTCTGTAAGTAATAATTCAACCGCCAATTTCACGACCTAGATATTATTTAAATTAATTAAATAAGTAAATCTGACAGGGTGACAAAAATCTTTAAATTTCTATATTTATGGTAATATGGTGAAAATATACATATTCAGGATTCCAAATTTCACCATACCTTGAAATTGATCTTCGAGCCCCTTTTCACCATCTTCAACTAGCGATACGACTTTTCTGCAATGATGTTCTTTGGATGTTCTGCGTCACATATTAGTACTATCAGTTGTTTACGTTGATAATTTTTGAAGTGTTTTTGAAATTTGAAGCGTTTAAAATGTGACCCGTCATATCGAGAGGTATCTTAAGGTTAGCATAAAACTAATTGTTTTCCGTTATATCAAACGTTTTACTGCACTTAATATGACTGCATTAATAACATTATTGAAAACAAAACTTTAGATATAGAAATGAGCTCCTTTGCGATTAATTTTTCGCTAACTGATTATCTCCTTCGGCATAATTATAGGCTATTTGCTAGTTTAAGTATAACATCATGTTGCATGATGATAGGCGTGAACCTCTTCTACAATGAATGAGACTTTTGTTTCGAAAAATACAAATACCGTACATGTATTTTGTAATTCCTAATTTAAGTTAAATAAAATTTAATTGATGATGGATTAAAATTCTGCACTACTGTAATTTACGTACTTTCAGAAGTACTTTCGGATGTGCTACATCCGTCCTCAGCTGATGTTGTTGCTGTGAAATTTCTCTTGGTGATGACTTCATAAGATGACAATGACGTCATGAAAACTTGAAAACTTAAGTTAAATAGTTGTCCCAAAACGTACTCTATTTGTTCATTACTTCTCAATTTAATAATTTCTTAAATTCAGTCCTTTCAGAAACAAACCTACCATTAGATGTCGTTTTTTGTCTGCCTGACATTGATTGTAAGACGAGAAATATCTTGTTACCTTGCTCCGATCAAGAAACAGTTAATATAATCAACAGTTTTATTGAACATTTTAAGTACGAAACGCAGACATGAAATCTAAAAATGTGTCTGCCTGTCAGTGTCACCTGAATAATTCTAATGTTTATCTTGACTGAAATGTATGTTTTACAGGCTATAGTTTTTAACGCCAGCCAATATTTTGTTTTCCCTATTACATGAAATCGAAGACACCTGCTTGATATTTAGCATTCTGTCAGTTTAAGTGCACTCGTAAAGAACACTCTTGATTGAAAGTTGAAATCGATTCAACCGCATCGGTGATACCTGTAATTTTCACAACCTCCACTTGTATTTTACTCAAGTATGTCTGATGAACAACAACGAAAAACAAGAAGAGCTGAAATGGAATTTGAGCTGCAATATTGATGTACTGTCTCTTCAAGAACCAGGAAGATGATACTTGTAGTCTCAAGTTAACTAAGACACTTTCATCACCCTGCTGGCAGGAATTCAGTTTATGAATTCGAGGAAATTGCATCAAAGCGCGATGATGTGCTTTAAATGTATTGACGAAGAAAATTTAATATTATTGAATTCATAAAATGGCATTTTCAATTATGTGCTGTTTAAAATATGTTCAAGTGAGATGCGTATGGCTGATGAAAATGTATTTCCCCCTTTTTTTTTGAAAATGTATTTTACTTTTTATTTGTTCTATGATTGATGAAATCCACCACCCCCACCCCCACCCCCCACCCCCCCAAAAAAGGGGGGTTGCCATAAATCTACACTTTGATACATTTAATTGACCGAAGAACCTTGATGCATTGCTATCCGACAAAGAGATTCACATGTATTTTTACAGTCACAGTTTTATAAATTTATACAACATAGACTTATTTAATAATAACTGATGCAATGATTTCCAGTAAGAAGCGTTTGGAATGATAATAAAGATCCAGAACAAGTGGGTTATGATAACATTTATTCGGTGTGTTCCTCTATTTCTGAAATTTAGTGTTACATTACAATGTCTAGCCACATTAATTAATTGAGCACAAGTATACACCCTACTTTTTGCTAACACGCATGTTAACTTTTGTCTACTCAGAAATAAAACTGGAAAAAAGATCGATCTCAATTGTGTGACGCTAGTTTCCGTAAATTGAATAATGATCGACTGGAAGACAAGACACTTTCGGCGTGTCAGCATCGACACAGATTTTTAGTGATGTCTGACACAATTACTGATTTAACAGTCGGTGTGTGATTGAACAAAGTGCACTTACCGCAGAAATAACGAGCTCTTAGTTGCGATGATGCGGATTTTAAGAATTTAATAATGAATGCATGTTCTTTACGTTAAATCCATTCGCTTTCTTAAAAAGTTGACTACTGTCGTCATACATTTGTGTTCATCTCGAACCAGCGTTCGATGCAGCAAATTTCTCTTTGCGACACAAATAATACATGCAAAGGTAGCAATTTGGCGAAATTTAAGAACAGTTTAAAAACATAGAAACGACGGGATGGGATATTACGGCTGGATCGAGAACGGTCACAAATGTAGTTTTCTGAGGGAAACCATATCTAGATATAAAAAGTTCAATTTCTTAAATTTACTTTGTACAAATACATCGGTTTTTTCGCCCATACAAAGCATGCAATCAACTATAGCCGTACTCAATATTAACTAAAGAATAATAAGGATTAAGGCTGGAAATATACTACTGTCACAACACCATAAGGCACCAGCTTACTTGAAAATGTTTTTTTATAAAGATACTCATGAATTCATATTCTGAAAATATAAAGAACTCAAGGTAAGCCAAATTACTGAACAAAATTGTGATATACGACAACCAATGACCCTACTAAAGACTTATCTTTTAATGTTAGATTTTTACGCTGATAGAAGAGTTCCTTTTTTACTCCATGTTGCATTAAGTACTTAATTTTTGTACTTTCGACAAGGTTTTGTTTTATGTTTGACGATTGCCATATAAGATATTAAATACTAATTAAAAGATAATAAAAAATGAATTGACAGCAGACACGCTCTCAATGAAATTCGTGCTACATTCCCGCGACATTCGATAGGTCACGTGTTACGTCAATTAGAGTAAATTTGGCATATACTGAGTACTTACGCTAAGGATTGACATAGATTGTTCGTGATGTCAAACCGCGTTACCAAATTTAACAATCAGCGCATGATTGAACAAGGTGTGGGAAACTCTGCTAGTAGAAGAACTGATTAAGCTATATAAGATGATTTATTTTTATTGGAAACTTAGAAGTGGTGATTTTTGGAAGAGATTTAATTCTTAAATAAAATTTACAGTCTTTCAAATGAGACTCTGTATGCGTCAGAGGATAATGGTATCATACAAATAATACATAATCATTTTAGAGAATTTGTCTGTAATGAAAACAAAAGAATGAATAAAAGGTCGATTTTGCCGGTAGTGTAAGCAAATCACCATACATTTGTGCTTTGGGTTTATCTATGCAACAAAATCGTCAAAACTTGTGCTTTACCCAAGATTAAGTTCCACAGTTCCTGCTATCAGATAAATCAGATGTTGAATTAAACAGTTAAACGTGTGTCCTCCGTACATTGCACAACCATATATTATAGTACATTTCATCCAGAATTATATAACAAAGACACCTTAGATAAATTCTTTAACATTTTCAAACAGTTTTATTTGACACAATATTTATTTCTTGACCATCTTAAATCTAAACAAATCTAAACCAAAAAAGATGACGTGTACTATATGTAACTGGAGCCTGGAAACACAATAATGAACGTGGGCTTAGATCTACTTTTGGACATATAATACATTAGTTATAGACAAGAAACACTATTGTTAATGATATTGGAAGGTTGGCCAGTGTTTACAAGTAGTCAAAAGAAATTTGGCGCCTGCAAGGTTATACTCTGCAGCATCAGGACGTTAACATGGGGATTTTATAGGCATGGTTATTCTCTTCGGATGATTGTAATGACTTAGGTCTTAAGTATAATACTTTTGCTTGTTTGTTTGTTTACCTCGGTTGGTCCGTGACGGACACATGCCATTAGATCCATGATGAACTCATGGTCTCTTCCAAGCTCATACAAAAGTACCAATCTGGATAGTCAGGAATGGCTAATTTATGCATGCTGGTCAATACATCTTTGAAAAGATGCCGAAAATAAAAAAGATAGCAAGAAAAAGAGAAAGATGGGCACTCCCAAACAACTTGAACTTCAGATAAACGAACAAAATAAAATCAAATGTTTAAAAAAAATTTTAACAATATGACAATTATAACATATGACAATCATTATCATCTGCTGCGATAAATACATAAGAATCCAAACTTCTTAAAACTTGATACATATAAGAAATTGTAAAATTGAAGCTTATAATTATCAGTGGCTACCATAAACACATGAATGTTGAAAATATTCCTTATTCTTGAAATACTGCCTACAATATTTTTTCCTCATGACACGTACATTAAGCTCATAGGTAATTTATAACAAACGTCATGTCAATTAGCAACACATCCATGCTACATTCTAGCGGTAACACATGAAACCCCGAAGTGCCGTAAATCATGTCAATATTTGCATGACCGGCAGTAAATGAGCATGTAATAGGTCGATGTGTGTGTGCCAACCAAGTTCAACGACACTTAGCTGTATCAGTTACAAGTTAAGGGGTATATGTTGTAATGTATATCGAGGTAATTACGTGAAAAATGGAGAGTTTGCGATCATCCAGAACGCGAACGCGAACGCGAACGTAAACGTGAGTTCTATTGAAATTCAGCCAACCATTACCTGCTTGAACAGTACAGCACACCGTATATTGCAGAATTTCACGTACACTGTTACGTGAATACTAATCACTTAATCGATGTCCCCTATTGTTTTAAATAAAAGCTATATCAAAATCAGATAAACACATGCAAGAATAATGTACAGACATACATATCCAGCACTTAAGTTTTATTGCGTTTGGTTGTAAAGATTACGGGTTGTAAACTTCGCACTTTCACACCCGTAAGTAGGGATTTTCTGATTTTGCATTGACTTCTATGTCAAAGTTTTAAGTTCTACACATCTGCTTGCGAAAGCCAATACCCTGAACGTGAACGATCAATAATACGTGAATAGCAGCAACACATGTTGAAATAACCGTTTGAAGTGAGTCTTTTTACGTGGCTATTCGTTCAATACGTACGTGAGTTCTATTGAAAACTAGCCAACCATTCATAATATCATAAGCTTGCATATAATTTCTTTAGCTTAAGAATTTACGCCCTCGATCAGATATATCTATGGATCATGACCAGCTATGACCATTATGAGACTAGGGCGACATCATGAAACATTCACAATAGGCAATCGTTGCTTTAATCAAAAACTCTTTGCTAAGAGGGCGACATAATGAAATATACATAGACAATCTATGGTATTGCGCGTAGGCGTGAACCGTTACGTAAACGTGAGTTAAAAATGCTCACGTTTGTGTACCCCGTCCCGTGAAACGTGGTAATCGCAAACTTTCTAATATAACAAATCCAGCGAACAACAAGTCTCTGCATTCGACTCATTCAAGCTTTAGGCTTGACACTACTTGCATTTTTCGTGTCAGTAACAAATTTAAGCCTAAGTGTAAGGAATAGTAAGGACACCGAATGTTTTGATCAGACGAAAATGTGGTGTTTAATGTTTAACACTGAACCTTTAATTAAAATTTTATCTATTTAACTCTACGCTATTAGCATATAGAATACACGTTGTCGGGAAACCTGCTTTAAGAGCATAATACCAACTGAACTAACAGTCTTCCATTATCCGCATGGTGCAAATGATTGTAATTATGCAGCAAAACGCATAAAAAAGATACTTGCACATAACAATGTTTTTCCTCTTTTTACTATACTAGTATATTATACACAGACATGTCCTGCAAGATGTTTGTTGAATTCGAACCGTTTGTTGAAAAACGTATACTTATTCCAATCAATTCTTTTGTATGTTTGGTTAAGTTACCACACATATGGGAATTCAAATTGGGTATTCTGTAAGCCACATGCCTCTATATCATAACTCCCTGTAGACTTGTTGCTTCCTTTTGGATTTCTGAATTCTGAATCTTCTGTAATAAAGTAATGGAGTACTTATCTTAAAACCGTTTAATGCAAATTTTAATCATGTTTTCTGAATAACAAATTTTCAAGTTTTTTGTCAATTCTTCTCAAATTTCACGTTAACAATGCTTCAGCATTTGGTAAAATCTTAATTGGGACATTGTAAGCTTACGAAAGATGATTGAAACGGGTTTAAGGAAAATTTGCACTTGTTGCATGTTCCCAAGTTAACACTTAACCATGAAAAGTGATGCTTCAGACTCATGAATAATTTTGTTCACCTCGCTTACTTAAAAGTCACGTACCCTTTGCCTAGTTTGATCATTATGACACTGGCGTATGATAGATTTCCTATGTAACACATTTTTTGACACTGGCATTTGACGACATATACTTAAGATTTGAGAACCTTTTTCTCCATGCTATAAGTTATCCTTCTTATCTAATATTGACCTCATTGTGACATTTTGCCCTACATTCGTTTGTTATTTCAAGCTTATCAGTTGTAGATTTATGACACACGACCGCTGAGATGAAAATGTATGATCTAGTTATTATTATTATCATTATTTTTGCTCTCAGTTTGCTTTCTTGAATGAAAACTGAAATTCGTTGTTGATTTCAATCTGTCATATTCGTGTTCAATTATAAAACACATAATACACTAGATGTTGCTCGAAACTTTGCTTTTTGTGCACGTATATCCACGACATGGAAAGCTTACACTATACTAGCTGTCAATTTGAAGTGTTTTCCACATTCAGAATAAGATTAGTTGCATATTTTCTGTACATAAACGGTCACATGGCTTTTGGTTAAACACTTTGGTAGACTATTTCTATGTTAAAAAGGTCTTTTAAATCTACACTGCTCTTGGCCTTATAATACAACATTGTGAAATTTGAATCGTACGGCCCAATTCTTTAATACACACTTGAAGATCGAGAGCCTTTTTCTTCGTGCTATCAGATTTCTTTAGTATCTAACATTGGCCTCCTTATGACATTTTGCCCTACATTCGATTGTTTTTCATGTTCACTGAATGTGTTCGCAAACATATAATATGTGTGATAAAATGAAATTGCATAATTTAATATAAATGGATCTGTTCATATCTTTGATATAACGCATAACATGAATTTTAGATCAGTGTCATGCAGTAATAGGATTTGTAATTCTCTGTAAATTACAATTAATTATAACTTAAGGATCACTGCAAATTTGTCATATTATGATGACCTAAACTAAAACGTCCAGGATTGTTGGTTTTAGTTAAATATCAATTGTAAAAGTATTATAAATAAAATACTAAAATGTAATTTTAAAGTCAGCCTTTGAGTAAATTTCACTTTAACTCATTTTGTGGATTAATATTTAGAACAATGACACATTTGTTTTTATGAGGCAATTTATCAATGGCTTTAAGGTGGCAAAAATAAGGTGCTAAACTGTACGATAAGTGCAATGATTCCATGTGAATTGAATCATAAAAGTCATTAATTTTTTGTTCAATATTGAAATCGAAAAAAAGGGGGGGAAATGACCAATTATCTATTTTACAGGTGAATTCGTGTAATGGAAAGCTAACACTTGTCACTTCTTGCCAGTTCCAAGTGTCATTCAATTTAAGAATGACATATTATTACGCATTTCAAAAGTCATTTACTCTTCAACTTTTGGCTTTTCAATTCCACAGTTCTTGTAATATTCCATATTGAATCTGCATGAGAGCCCTATATTCTTATATAATTAGTTCAGTATAACGGCCTCTAATCTACGCCCTGTCAGGTAACGAAAATGTGTATCTTACTTTGGCCCCTTAATGACATTTTGCTCTATATTCATTTGTTATTTCAGGTATTTCAGATGTAGGACTGTGTTCACAAGCAGATACATGCGATCAGTGTATGGTACAGCATCCATCTTGTGCCTGGTGTAAGCAAACTGTAAGTACATATATGTATATCACATGTTTTCGAAATCTGTCACGGTGCATCCTTTCGTTGAGGCATCTGAGAAGGGCAATGTACATTCAGCAGTACGTAGTCGGCAGTATTAAAGCATTCCCTACCCAATCAAACACATATATATTCTGAAATGCTACATCTATACTTTGATCAACACCAAATAGGCGGGGCCTCTTCACATCGTGAACTGATACAGACTGAGCGTGTACGTAGCTAAACACGGCACAGCTGCAGGAGACGCAGCGCACGTTGTATGTGTGACTCGCGCATCAGTAACTACGACGCGCGTGCAAGTGGGATTATGTTTACTTGCACATGAAGAAAAACATCATAATTCCCGCCTATTTATTATTCATCTAAAGGCAGCTTGGACGCGTGTTTTGTTTTTCTCATGAGGCCACATTTATTCTATATTTTTTGAGATAAATATTTGTATCCGCCTATCCTAAGATTAAAATAAAAACTGCTAGAAAAGTGTGTTGTAGCCATAGATCTATGGTTGTAGCAAAGGTTAATGTTGACAAGTCTCTCACTATGTGGACCTGTATGTAAATTCCGTACAATTTACTCGGTTATCTGGAACTAAAGTCAATCTCAGAAATAAGCTCCCCGTTTCGCGGGGTTTTTACTCATTAAGGGAGGTCGGAGCCTCACAATCTCTAAAAATTGTTTTTATCATAACTTGAAAACTAATAAAGTAAACTACATAAATGTATACATTTTTAGAAAGGAAATTTTACAAGGAATCCATTTATAGCACCAAATTCAAATTTTAAGAACTCACTTTTTAGAAACTCGCCAAAAACGAGTTATTTTGCCAAAATTTTTTGAACAAGCCTAGAAAAAGTATTATTTGGCAAAAATCTTCCAAAATTGGTAAAAATCATCTTAATCGATAGTTCTAGGGAATGTTTTCTCAAATTTTTGATTAACTTCTTCGTTTTCACAAAAATGGCCAAAAAGTAGCAAAAAATGCCCAAAAATCATGATTTTTTGGAAAAAATGAATTTTTTGCCTTTTCGGACCAAAATTTTCAAAACTAGGGGATAAAACAAAAAATTGAGAAAACATTCCCTAGAACCATCGATATAGATGACTTATACCTATTTTTGAACATTTCGGCAGAATAGTATTTTTCTTAGGCTTGTTCAAAAAAATTTGGCAAAATAACTTGTTTTTGGTGAGTTACTAAAAAGCGAGTTCTTAAATCAAGATTCTGATGCTATAAATAGATTTCTTGTGAAATTCCCTTTCTAAAAATGTATACTTTGATATAGTTTACTCCATTAGTTTTCAAGTTATGATCAAAATAAATTTTCAGAAATCGTGAGGCTCCGACCTCCCTTAATGCGTGTTGTCAAGTAGTACTCTGCGCCGTACGCGACACACTGCAATTCACGCAGTTGGATGTGATAGGCTGTTCCCGCGATCATCACGCCAAGTTTTTGTCACTGGGGAAAATTGACCAGTCATAACGATCGTCGTGCGTCAGCTTTGTCAGGTGATTTAAATTCTGAATTACGCGTACGCACAGATTGCGTAGAAGCGCAATTGTTTGAATATTCTGGACGCGATTTTCAGGGAGCTTATTTATAAGATAGACTTTAGCAATATTTTTTTTTCCAATTGCCAAGTCTGTTTACTACGCTCTAATTCTAATGATTCTAAAATCAAATTTCCAATTTACTGCTAGATTTATTTCTTTGCCTGAAGTATAATGGTGCTTTTATCATTTTTAAAAACCCTATTCTATTCTACTGGTATGTATGATTTAACATGCTTATTTCATATAGAACTGGAATGAAAAATAAAATAAATGTTGTTGGTTTTTTTATATAATCTTTCTTATTTTTTTTTTTTCGTGTCCTAGTCTGAAAATATTGCATACTAGTATTTGTGTTTTTCGTAGATCGTTCCCAATTTTATATGAAATGTTTATTACATTGATATTAAGCTCCTTTCTGACTAAAGTTACAAATTTCAATTTTATCTGGACCTAAAAATAGTAGAATTTAATTTCAAATCTTCTTCATTTCGACCTCAAAACGCGGATAACCTCTTTTCTTTGCCATTGAACACATCATCTTGCCTCTAAACATGGCAAAGCATTTGTAACTTACACGCTGAAAGATATTGATTATTTTACTAACATGAGGTCAGTGACAAGACCGCCTGTAACAGCAATTATCAGTAGTAGCGATGATTAATGTATCCTAAGCATTGCTAAGTCGAAATTAATTGAGCAGGTACGTTCAAAGTGCTGGTTCAAAAGGGAATCAGAATGGTTACGATGTGAGGCACTTTTTATGCTAATTTGGAAATGTTGCTGATGGCCACGGTTTTGAATTAATATAAAGTAGCATTTCGGTTTACTGAGTATAGTTGGTATCAATATATCAATTTGTAATGGAGCCCCAAGGATTTTAAGATATTTCTTTATAAAACAGCAACCTTTTATAATGTACCATACAACTTAGTAGAGATCTCATATTACACATTGCACTTCCAAGCCCATTGACGTTCAAGCCAGTATCTCTACATATGGTATCAGGGTGCGTTAAAGGTCTACAAACTCTGTTTGGACATGACAGTCTCCAAAGAAGAAGGTCGGATATGATTTGGTCCTTGGCTCTAAAGCAGTGACCAGCAAACTGGGCTCTCCTCCGTGCCACGGTTGCAGAGCTCTGGTTGTAGAAATTGGGGGTGTATTACCATAAATCTGATGCTTAGTTGGATGTTGTTTCCAGGACATATTTTGGACACGCATTAGTAGTCTGGTGTAGGTGCCATCTAAGCGGTCTTGAAGTCCTTTCTTCAAAGTCCATGTTTCTGCGCAGTACAGTAAGATGCTTTCAACACAGGCCCTGAAGAATTCAATCTTGGTTGCCCTGGTAATATCAGACTTCATATGACATCATGCTTGTTACAGGCGATCCATGCTTATAGGTTATAGATTATAGCTTTACATAATATTACTAAAATGTCAAAAGAAAGAAGAAAGTATCAGTAACTACTAACTTGAGATTCAATAACATAATTTACTTTGTATTTGAATATTTACCCTATTTTTGTATAAATGAAAATACTTAATACCAGTATGATAATTTTTTTTAACCATTATAAAAATTAAAGTTCAAGACTTCAGGCAAATCAATTAAGTATAATGCATTATTAAAAATGTATTAGTTTAAGAAACATCAGAGCTATTAATTTGCCTTAAAACGTACAAAATAAAACGGATTTGCCCTTGAGAAACTGGATGATAGGTTAAAATAACAGCATAAATTACCAATAGCGAGTGCCGTGACTATACCTTTGCTGTTTTATCACTTTTTTAACAGTTTGGGATATGACAACGTTTTGTCATTATTATTTGTTTATCTTTATCTTGAAATAAGCAATATGACACTCTGTACTTACATATTACCTTTACCATAATGGGTATTAATAACATAACAACGTATAAAATAATATCAGCCACATGAAAAGATTTCAAAATTCCGAGGGTCGGATTTTATTTGTTTGTCTACTTCAATATCAAAACAGTTCGCTTCAAATGTCATGATGAAATAGTGTCTGGGTCGGCAGCGTAAGTTTACTTTTCGAAATAATTGGAAATAAACATAGGTAAATCATTAATTGATATGCTAAGTAACAATGTCCTTTGTCCTGGGTATTCTAATTTCTTGTCTGTGCGGCAGGTAATTTGTTAAGCATGTTAAGCCTAAAAATCAAGGGTATCCAAAACTACCGGTATATGTGATGACTCAACCCGAAAAGGGTGACTTTGTAACAGAACACTTTTCGAGAAACAGCAATTATTTTTAAAGCTTATAAAATGCTGTAACAGATGAAATGATAAAATGCAAATTGATATCATCTGCAAAGGCCCGCCTTTCGGGGTGAGCCATCACATAACATAGCTATGGACACATTCACACAATGGTTGTAAATTATCATTATTGTAAATTATGATGTGATTAAAATTTAGTTTTCTGTTTTGTTGAAAGAGTTGTTATGAACTGAGACGATTTTTAATCGTCTTTCATCCAAATCTTATATTAAGATTCAATCTTACCTTAAACTACGTTGAATTACAAGATGATCATGATAAATTTACAAAATATGTTATAAAAATTCAAAGAAAATGATATTTTCCTTCGGAAATCTATAATACGACAGCACCATTTTAAATTAATTAATACCAGATTATTTTATCCTAAAAATAAATTGGAGGTAAAATTGGCTTACTTTGCTTTTAGCTCTTATTTATTATGATGATTTAGGTAACCTCTCGTATCATATTTGATCCTTGGCGTGTTGTGTACCTTGTCCGTTGGATCTACCTTATCCAGTTTTCATAAAAATATATACTCAGCAAGTTAACGCACAGTAGGATTTTTTTTCCTTTGGGACAGAGCAAGTGGTAACTAACTTTTTCTAAATAACATCTTAATAAGACAGGCGATGCCATCTTTACTGCAGTGAAGATTTGTAAGCACACAGCATTCGCGTTTTTATAAATTCTCAGACCCCAATTTTTTCAAAGAAGTAAATGTTACGGCACAAATTGCCTAAAGGTTCAAACACGTGACCTTAATAATCATGTTACGGTAACGGACTCCATTCACCAATGCGACCACTTAAACGCAGGTGCACTGACCGAGCCGTCATTCCTCTTCCAAAGCACATCATATCGACACATTATCTAAATGGATGGAATCTTTCAAGTGTAAATGAACCAATACAGAAAGAGATTTCCTATCTTGATTTTATACCAGTTGACAATGACCTTCTTCAATTGAACAAGACAGTTTAACATCCTCTGAATGGAAGCTGTTGAAAACACTTTCGACGCTCATAGACGAACTCACTAGATACTTTTTGGTTATTTCCGATGATTCCTCGGGAATAATTGGCACTTGTGGAGTCACTCGATTGAACTCGACACACTTCTACTGAAAATGTTCCGGATAAACGATAAAGCCACGAAAAGTAAATTGGTCGTACTTTTACATTGTCTCTAACATAAATGACAACTGCATATAGTAGGCTACTCAGTTAGAAGTAATATAGATTTTTATTTTTTATAGTGAACCTTTTTCAATCGAACATACAAATTGAAAGCAAATGGGCAAAAGGGCCCAATAATGGATCCAAGCGGCACACCACACTTGAATGACTATGATTCAAGTCATTTGACACAAATGTCAGTAAGGACTGTTTATACTGAAATAAATCTAATAAGTCTCCATACTTGTGTGCTCTGTACTACAATTCTTTAGGTTTCAATATCTTTTACTTCAAAATATTAAGCACTGCTGCCTGTTTTAGCTGTTATTATACTTAGAACTACTATAACATAAGCATACGAGCGCTTTCACAAACAAAGATTAAATAGATGTTTTCAATGACACTTATTGAATTTCATTTATCATCAAAGAGAGCATATGAATTAAAAACTCTAAAAAAGACAGTTTTGTGAAATTTTCTTCTAAAGGAAAAGAAAAGTCTTTGGTACCACAGAATGAAAGATGGATTGGTATCAGAACTACGCGACAACAAGTCTTTGCCACGTCCAAATCATGTTTGAAAGTTTTGTTTTTATGTTATATCATCTTAAACCCAATTCTTGCCATACTACAATACGATTTGTAATTTCCAATTCTACAGCATAAATAAAGTTCGCACCTTCCCGTCTCATGACACTTGTTTTTCCTATTCCCATAATTCCAAATTGTGTTTAAGTGTTTCTCTTTACGTCTGGGATACTGCTAACTACCGATAGAGTATATGTCTTGAAAATAAATTCTAAACTCTCGTTGTGAATTTCAATTTTCAATGGCTTGAGGTAATACCGACCGTCAACCTAACTACTGAAAGCAAATGATGTATCAGCATTCCACATTACCAACGAGTGTTGTGGAGGCTAGTATAAAGTACAATATATAACTAAATTTTTGAAAACAAAGGCCCGCAAAAAGGGGATAACTTTAATCCAGGAATAACTTTATTTTCATTCCATGTCGTCATTTGGTATTCGCAAACGAAGAATAAATTTATTCCACGAATTAGTTACTCCAGGCTTTGTAAAATTCAATTTCAGAACTATGGGTTATCCTTAATTCAAGAATGAGAAATCCAGGAATAAAGTTATTCCAGGTACGGTATAACTTTTATGAATACGGGCCAAATGGATTATAGAAACCCCGAAACTGTTACAATCCTACTCCAAGTCTCAAGAAAGATCACCTTCTTGAGTTTTAAAACAACTTGCATTCTGATGAGTGATATTAAAATTGTGAAAGTTTATTACTATAAGAACACTTTTGTTACATTTTTAGGAAAGGCGAAACTAACCCCTCGTGCCTAAACCAAGTACATTAAATCGTACGTGAGCTATGTCGTACGTTTGTACTTGATCTCTTCAGTACTGTTAGGGTAAGCTAAATAAAAAAATGACAGTAAAATCTTTTGAAAAATGCTGTAAAACAGTGTCTTGTAATAAATTGATGTAAGATGAAATGAAAAACTATTATGGTGATATCAATACTAAATATGAAAATCAGTTAAGAACTCAATTGGTTTAGCTGAGAAATAATTTTTTTCAGTTTTCTTTACTCACAAATAATATTTGAAAATGATTTGTGACGGACCATGGTAATAATAATGTCAAATTTACAACTATCATTGATATCAACCAAACTTCAATGTCATCTTTCAAAATATTTTTAATATTTATATTTATATAGCAAACAGAAACTGATACTTTACTTACTGGGTAATAAAAAGATGTAACATAAAGCATATACGTGCGGCGACTTTTCAATGATAAAGAAAATAGTTCATCTACCCGCGCTGTTTACAAACGTCCATGTCAAAATTTCATTACGTTTGAAATGTGTTTCTATGTGGTTATATCATTGTAGGGGGACAGCTAAGGCAGTTTTAATAAACACACTTTGGTGCGTTTTGTTATTGGATCATGATTACAATATACCTTGACGAAGTATTTTGATAATCTTAGAAACACTTTTACATTGATCAAATCGAGTTCAGATTTAGACATTT
>JXSR01S024143.1:47639-62419 GCA_000969725.1 Ophiothrix spiculata | reverse complement strand
ATAGTCATCAATTTTGAAGTGCAAACCACAATAATTCATATAAAAGCACAATATTCAATTCACTCTCTTTGTGTCACTTTTTCATTGCAGTCATAGAGATTTGAAACCTGAAAATTTACTACTAGATGAAAAAAATAATATAAGAGTTGCTGATTTCGGTATGGCATCATTGCAACTTGACCAATCATTACTAGAAACCAGTTGTGGTTCACCCCACTATGCATGTCCTGAAGTAATCAGAGTAAGTATCTGATCTGATTTGATTTGACCTGGTTTAATCCAGTGTGATCTGGGGTCGATTTCACTAACGTTAAAATGCATCGTTAACCCATCGTAACACCAGAACCCATCGTTAGCTACGACCACTTCTTGACCCCACGCAACGTTAACAAAGGGTTCGATATTTTTAATGCAAAATTCATATATCTTACGATGCGGTGAACACTTACAAAGGGTTTTCACGTCTTTGTGAAGTCTAGTTTTAGTTATGAGCTGAACCCTTCGTTAGCTATGATGCATCGTAATGTTAGTGAAATCGACCCCTGATCTGATTTGATCTGAGCAATTAGGCAACTTGACCAATCATTACTGGAAAACAGTTTTGGTTCACCCATAGATTTACAGGGGAGATATCTACAAGGCATGCCGCCATTTTTATTCCGGCATGGAGACAAAATTTGGGGTATTCGGTTTTTGCCGATAGCTTGCCGATGATGCATCGCACCTTGTCTTAATGCGCGCATGTTGAAACACGCACACACGCTTTGCACGCAGGTTGGCGTATAATTCGCGTAAAGTATTATTTACGCAGGTTGTCTCTAGGCGTAACCAAGTCTCGGCACTCTGGGTTTATTTGGCAGGAGCCGAGTTGACCCGAATACCCCCAATTTGAGCTCCATGGCTGACGACGCCATTACATGGGCTGGTATACAAAGCCTGGTATCTCCCCTCTAAATCTATGGGTTCACCTCACTATGCATGTCTTGGAGTAATCAGAGTAAGTATCTGATCTGATTTTATTTGATCCTGTGTGATCACGTCACGACCTAATGTTTGGTAGCGAAAATTTTGTTTGAAGGCCGACTATGTTTTGACCCTAGTTGATTTTGGTATGGCATCATTGCAACTTGACCAATTATTACTAGAAACCAATTGTGGTTCACCCTAGTATGCATGTTCTGAAGTAATCAGAATAGGTATCTGGTATGATCTGATTTGATCATTCTGAAGTAATTATGACAACTTGACCAATCATTACTTACAAAACATCCTGAAATAATCAGAGTAACAACATCTTGTCAGATTGGAATTGACTTGATATGATTTTGATCAATCTGATCTAATCCGAGCCAGTAATTAAAACGTGTCAAATTACAATGATTATTAATTGAATTATTACACATTCATTTGATCTGATAAGATTCTAACAAATCCATTGACTGCAAAAACCTCAAAATTGTTACTTGGGTAACAGGAATATCTGTCACAAATCAGATATGATATAGAAATAACCTGCAATTAAGGGCAAAGAAATAAATAGGAATAAAGAGTAGCAAATAAAAATTATGAAGATATTTGGTAAAGCACAAACCTCTTGCCTAAAATTATTATATTTAAAGTACCGTATTAATTTTTGCCACTGTTTAACTTTTTCAATACATTGCTATTTCAGGGTGAAAAGTACGATGGTAGGAGAGCAGACGTTTGGAGCGCTTTTTTTGCCACTGTTTAACTTTTTCAATACATTGCTATTTCAGGGTGAAAAGTACGATGGTAGGAGAGCAGACGTTTGGAGCGCAGGGGTTATACTCTATGCATTACTTGTGGTAAGATACAGGGTGTCCCAATAAACATTGTGCATGGGAATAGAGCTGATTTTCTCAGAAGTTTTTCAGACCAACTTCTTAAAACTTATATCACCTAAAGAACATGTCTTTTGTCATCATTGTTGAAAATTTCAAGAAAATCCATCGAAGTAAACCAGAGATATTGTTCATTTTGCCAGCATGTCTCATTTTCCTTCTGCACAAGGAGAGTCCTTATGATTAAGCATTAAACACAAATGTTGAAAGGGGCTAAACATCATTGACGCTTGATTAATTGACAAAGAAGCATGGCGAAGAAGTGAAGTACCAGCCTTATGACAGCAAAGAGGAATGTTGTGTCGTTAGAGACATGGAAAGCAGGGAAGAAGGTGTATCAACAATCAAAGAAAACAGATAGAAGGACATAAAAGTCGCTAAAGGACTTATATTGGGCATGTGAAGAAAGATACTTATTCATAACTTTAATAGCTGTCAAAAAAGATTGAAAACAACATTATACAAAAATGCAAAATACCATCTCATCAATTAATACAACTGATAGTGATACAAACACATATGAACATTTTTGTAAAGTTTGGAAGCAATGTTGGCAACTAACTTTATTCAGAGATATCTTGTTAGAAGACTCCCTAGGGTTTGTGCAATTTTTACGCAGTGTTCTCCTTTTATCTAACCCTACTAATAAATCTAGAGTCAACTGGTAAATAACGTAAAGAAATAGACCGAAAAGACAAATCTCTAGATTGCCTTTATATGACAAATTATTGAAGAATATAAGAAAGGTATGTGGTGACTGTTTTGTATGAAGCCTTTCAAGTTTTTTGTTAAACTTCTTAACTACAGGACTTCCCATTGTGCAAGAGGAAAATGATACAAGCTGACAAAATCAATCATATCTCTAGTTTGAATCGATGGATTTTCTTGAAATTTTCCACAATGATAGACTAGGGCATGAACTTTAAACTGATATGTGTCTTAAGAATATAGTCAAACAAACTTCCGAGAAAATAAGCTCTATTCCCACGCACAATGTTTATTGGGACACCCTGTACAACAGCAAATTCCAGCCTCAGAATGCTTTAGTTGACTCAAAGAATTCTCAGTTGTAATTTGATTCCAGATTTTTGGAATAACTTTCAAAGTGATCAATGTACTTATTTATCCTCGTCAAAACCACTAGGACAAAAGGCTACAACAAATCTTCTCCACTCTTGCAAGTTTCTCCCCAGGTAAGATGTTCCTTCTCAAGGTCAGAATAATCACAGTTCTCCGCCAACTAAATAAATGAAAATACTTTACATGTATTGTCTGCAGGATAGAAAAATCACATGGAAAGTCAAAAGTTCACATCAACCTCCAAGTGAAATAGTCCATGTAGTGTGTACAAATAAGTTGTACTGATATGCGTGCTTTGTATTGGCTACTCATATTATGTCACCTGAAGACTGATTTCACTAAATTTCCTTACAGACCATTGCTTTATTGGTATATTTCTGTTGCTGGCAGAATATTGAAATTAGGAACAAGACCAGGAATTGTACCATGGGACGCACCGTGACTGATTCCATACTTCTTTATCTTAATGTCAGATGGTTTTATTGACTTTGTCACAATACAATTCTTGCCTCACTCTTAGTTCCAATATTCCACCAGTGACGGCCCGAAAAACAGCAATTATAGGAATGATCTCACCCTGTGTGTGGTGAGAGTTTCAATCAAGGTTCACAACTCATTGGTGGAAACCACACTGATATAACCATGGATAAGCAAATTACATGCAGCATTTTGATTTTGAAATTCTGAAGCTTGTTTATCATTGCAACTTGTATAATCAAAATATTAAAATTGACAAAAGAATAAACACTTACCAAAATATAAAATACTTGTATATATGGGAGTTGCATTAAAGGTGTTATTTCAATATTTATGACTACAAAATGTTGTAATTTGTATTTGTAAAATCTTATGGTGTTCTTTTTCCTGTTGTTATTTACAGGGTGCTTTGCCCTTCGATGACGATAATCTCAGGAATCTTTTAGAGAAAGTCAAGAGAGGCGTTTTTCACATTCCACACTTTGTGCCACCAGATTGTCAAAATTTACTTAGGGGAATGATAGAAACCAATCCAGAAAAAAGACTTTCAGTAAGTTCTTCTATGTACAAAATAAAAGGAATCGACTTGGAATGACTTGAGACATATAGGTTTGTACAGGTATGGTTCACCTCACTTGCAGCTATCATAGAATTTTTTATGATATTGGCTTCATTCTGGCAACACGGTTGAAAGCTGATGAAGATAACAAGATGACTGTTAGTCATTTAAAATGGTAGGATCCTAAATCTGTTGCAGTTCATGTCATTACACTGATGCATATGTGCAGTCGTGGAGCTCTGTGTACAAAATGCACTTCTTCTGTATACCTTTGTGTACCAAGGAATATGAAAATGGGAATCTGTACTTGCTACAAATTTGTTGTCACTCATAGAGCTGAATTATTGTACCTTTGGATTTGTTCGAAAACAAGCTTTCTATACTTTGATCAACACCAAATAGGCGGGCCTCTTCACAGACAAGCGTGTGCGTAGTTGGACACAGCACAACTGCAGGAGACGCAGCACGCGTTGCACCTGTGACTCGCGCATCATTATCCACGGCGCGTGCGTAACTGGGATTATGTTTATTTGCGGAGGAAGAGAAGCCTCATAATTCCTGCCTATTTAGTGTTGATAAAAGTATAGTAGCTAGGCAGATTGCCTACATTTTGATCCATACACGGTGTGTTAATTTGATTTCACACACAAACTCTGTCTTCATTTCCAGCAGCATCTGTTACGATTACAATGAGCTAGGTACAACTATTTCCTTGTCTTTTTCATTTAGAAGAGATATCAAACATGTACCTAATAAATACCACAGGTGTAACAACTCACCCTTATGATCGACAATATCAAATAGCAGCCATCCCATATAGGGTTAACACAGTGGTTAAAGTGATTACTGATTCCACAATTGAAATTCCTTGATGTGTACTGATCAGGTCATTGATTCATATGATTGCAAAATTTACAATTTTTAATGATTTTATTAAAATAAAAATTCAAAGTTGTCCTCTAGCTTGAAAAAATCGATGGTGAACTTTTTTCCTTTTTTTATCAATATGGTGACCAGAAAAAGGGGAAAATAAAAATGTGTTTAATGTGCCAGTTTTCTGCAATCTCAATTCATATGATT
The DNA here is from genome assembly GCA_000969725.1 of Ophiothrix spiculata. Taxonomy (NCBI): domain Eukaryota; kingdom Metazoa; phylum Echinodermata; class Ophiuroidea; order Amphilepidida; family Ophiotrichidae; genus Ophiothrix; species Ophiothrix spiculata. The sequence continues at coordinate 57,361 of JXSR01S024143.1, read as the reverse complement.
GTTAAATTTGTGGAGCTTCATATTTTTTAGACTGAATTAAACTTCAACCTGTTTTGTTTTGTCTGTGGATGAACATTGCATAACTATGTTACTATAGCAACACAATCTTGACGTTTGATCAACAGATGTAAAGATTCCCTCTTTTAAATGTATTTGAAAAAAAAGAAGCTGTCCCATGCTAGTTCTGCGAAGAACTACATGTTGCAGTATAGCTCTAGTCTTGTAACCCATTAATTTTTTTGTGGCTTCACAAATCTCAATTATGATAAAAATGTAAACCAAAGAGATGTAGAAAAACAACTCCTACCAAATACCATACCATAGACATAACAAAAGTTAGTCCTGTCAAATTGCTGAGAAAGCAGAAAATTAACTCGACAAAACAGAATGTATGCCCAGTTTGACACATAAAGGATAATACGATACAATTCGTCATGTAAGTGCAAGAAAGTGACAGTCGTATCTGCAACGGCTGCTTTAAGTTATATTTATTTAACACCTAGTCACTACAATATAAAAAAATCCCTCAAAATTTCGCTGCCATATGTCAGTGGCTCTTGAAATGGTTCTTCAGGTGACAGTGTCACCTGAAGAATGGTTCTTCAGGTGACAGTGAGAACCATGGCTCTTGAAATGGTTCTTCAGGTGACAGTGTCACCTGAAGAACCATTTCAAGAGCCACTGACCCCAGACTGGAGATTATAGAGTGTGTAATCCAAATTAATGACAAATGGCAGCTATTGCAGATACGAATTTCTTGCACTCACATGGCAAATTACTATTCAGCAGTTTGAACTACTGAGTGTCGTTAATTGGTTGTTTAACCACTGTTAATACCATAGTCACATAATATGATGGTGAGGTATTGTGGTAAAATATGACTACAGTGTCACCCTGCATGTGGCACATACAAGGGGTATCAAAAAGTTTTAAACTTTACCAAGAAGGGATGGAGCTATATCAATGAAATTTTGTCAGAATAGTCACTCGTCTTTATGAAAATATGGTGCAGAAATGGGCTCATAAGCAGTTTTACGTTCTTTGCAGGTGGCGATTGTTGTCATCTACCTACCCCTTATCACATAAGCTGCATAGAGAAAATTGAGCCATGCGCCATAATTAAGTCCCTGCATTTGAGGAGTTGTGGAGCCCAGCAAATCGTAATGCCATGATCAAAGTTTAGTTGTTTGATACCATAGTAAAGGGTATGGTTTCCTCTTTCCATTGATACTAAAATTATGGAAATCGGTTGATGAATGACGTCACAATGACGTAGTAAAGCATGGTCGACCTGAAAATGTTGATTTTCATCGAAATAAAAAAACAGATTTTTTTCAATAGAGACGATCCCTACAATAACAGTCTGTGGACAGTCAGTTAAAAGTGGGAGAAATGTGTTACTTTGTAAATTGACTATGCAAAGATGCCTTACAGGAGCTTGGTCCGATTTTTCAAAATTAAGGTTTTTTTTGATGTCAAATGAAAGATGACCACTCAAAAGATTTAAGTTTCAAATTTCAGCTCAATCGGTCTAACCGTTTTAATTTTATGGGCAATTTTGTATTTCAGAGCTGCCTATAAATATGTTTATACTGTGTAAAATTAATTATGGTTACCATAATTAGACACATTTTCATGTATATCTCCAAAACGAAACATAATTCAGCCGTGAAATTTCACATGGGTTATGAGAACAATATGAACAACATTTGACCAAAATCTCAAAAAGTTTGACAAAAAGTTGAGGCAATTTGACCATGCTCCTTTAAGTTTATATCGTAATAAAATTTTGTTCATGGCTTCTTCTGGGTAAAGTTTAAAACTTTTTGATACCCCCTCATATTTGACCCAGCCTTTTGACAAATTAGGTCCATTGAAAGCAAATTGATTTGATTCCTGTGTGACTCATCATATCGAAAACAGGGCACTTGTCGAAATCTACACGTTTTTCATTTCGTGACAACAATAACACCAAGTTATTCCACACCTGAAATTGAGTAATTCTTCTTACTGGTGATCAACAGTTAAAAATGACATGTTGTGGCAAGTCCACACTGCCCAAGATATGGATAGACCAGTTTCGTATATGTCCCATAATGCATCTTGAAAGTACCGCAAATAATGGCATTTCTGCGCAAACGACCATATTAGACCAATTACTACGTTGTGCGCATGACGTCATTTGCGCAGAAGGTAATAATATGGTCAACTGAGCGTTTACGGTACTTTCAAGATGCAATATGGGACATACGAAAGTGGTCTATTGCTGTTTGACCACCATTAAAAATCTTCAATTTCATGGTGTTAATGATGTCACAAAGTAAGAGACATGTAGGTTAATGCTGCTTTCATACTCGTGTAGTTTCACAGCTTTGTCGCTGCGTGACGTATGTTTTTTGCAAAAACTTGCCGCTTCCGGTTGTCGTAGCGGCAAAGCTACATGTCGCTAAGATAATCAATATCAGCAAAATTTTGTCGCACGACAAGAAAGCTGCAAAGCGACAATAAGTATGAAAGCAGCATTAGACAAGTGCCTCCTTTTGATGTGACGAGTCACATACTGCTTCAATGCTGAAATAGTGTGCCAGTAATACATACCGCCTCTGTTCAAATTGTTGACACATTTTCTTTTGAACTTGTGAGTGAATCTATTTTAAAATCTAATCTTATTTTTGTTTTATCATTTATAACAGATAACACAAATTCAGAGGCATCCATGGTATCTAATGTAAGTATATTCTAGAATTATGTGGGATCCTAACAGATATGAAATATCTGGGTATACTTTGATCAGCACTAAATAGGCAGGCCACTTCACATTGCGAATTGATACAGACTTGTAGCGTGTGCGTAGCGGAACACAGCACAACTGCAGGAGACGCGTGTGACGTGTGCATCAGTATCTACGATGTGCGTGTAAATGGGAATATGGTTACTTGCGGATGAAGAAAAGCTTCATAATTCCTGCCTATTTTAGTGTGATCAAAGTATAGAAAAGATGCGATTTTTATCAGATTTTGATTGTGATCAAGCAAATATGTTACATTTTTAAGTAAAGCTTGTTCTAAAAAGCACTTGTTGGTTCATTGTCAGTGTGGAAAAAGACTCGATTCAGAGGACTGCACTGGATGAAGCCATGCAGAAAGCCATACAGCTCGATGGTCATGGCTTCATTCAGCTGCATCATTTCTCTTAAACTGTAAATCTTACTGCCATATTTGTTCTTTTATTGCATACCAATATGTCTTTGAAATGACATGTAAGACTCTTACTATTTGAGGAGTATTTGAAAACAAATGTTACAAACCAAAATTTAGAATATAAAAGAGTTGCATGCATTTTTACTCTGAACCCGTTTTCAATTAAAGCGACAGTTTTAGTTATAAACTATTTATTACATCTGACTTGAATAAATTTAAAGCTATTTTTCAATCATTATACCTTATTGTAATTGAAAGATTGAAGATGCCACATCAGCTTATGAAATAAATTTGTCCCATTTTTTGTGAACGCAAATGATAAAATATTAGATTCAAAGTGGTTACATTTTTTTTCTGAATTTCTCTAATTGAAGCAACAATGTAAAATCCAGGTCAATTGATACACACAAGACAAGTGTCTTAAGATTGCATTGTGGCTCCAAGATAAAATATTTTTGTTTAAATCTCATACATATATTGTGTGATGTGCAGGAAAAATAGGTCGTTTTTTTTTGATAAGCTTCTTACCATATGGTCACATTTGTCTGGCAAAGGTGTGTCAACAGGGATTAATTTTTCAGGAAAAAGTGTTGAAAGTGAGAAAAGGGGTCTTTATAAGATTGAATCAGACATATTGAAAAATGACAACTCGTTTTGGAAAATGACTTTCTCTCAAATCAAATCTTCAAATTAAAATATACAATGAAAAATAATTTTTATGTGCCACCTACATTTTATATTTAATTTTTATGTGCCCAAAAATTAAAATGCAAAATAATTACAAATTGACCTGACCTTGCACAAAAATTACTTATTCAATTTTACAGTATTTGGCAAAGGATCAGTTATCATTTTTCTGCCCTTTCTTTAAACAAATCAGCAGGGTAATTGAAATAGATCTGGATGATTTCAACAATGAAGATATTTATTTTTTCTGGCCTTTTATATAAGATAAAGCTCTCAATACAATAACTGTGAACGAGACTCTTGCTGAAAGCAGAAATATCTTGTATATTGAGAGCTAGATCTCTTGTTTCATGCTTATCGCTTGCTGCAATGCAAATGTGAGCTCACATTACATGCATCGTACGGGTGCTGTGAATATGTCTGGCAACATTTCTTGGTTTTCATTATTGTCCAAAGTGAAATGTCATAACCAACAAGATGATTGCTCTGTCTTCTTGAACTTGCTTTATTACTCGATGTCCCTCCAGAAACCTTTATTAAGAAGTACTCGTAAAACATTTCTTGGAAATTGAGATTAAATAAAAAATAAAAGATTGTATTAATATTGTAAGCTTGAAAAGATATACACCACACTAGTTGATCCTTTATGAACAGATTGTGCTTATAGGGGAGATGCAGGAGAGTTGAGCCAACAGGAGAGTTGAACCACCCCTATCCTTCACCACTGGCTCAACCCTCCTATACTCATGGGAGAGTTGAGCCACTTTGCCATTTTTTCTACACCTTTCCTGTGAATAGACTGCAACAATTGGTGCAACTGTCACATTATATTAAGTAAGTAAACCCTTCAAAGTTTTACTTTAGACACTTAGGGGATTCTACATTTCATCACTGCAGAATGGTGCAAACTGGAAAAAATGACTCAACTCTCCTGCATCTCCCCTAAACATGTTTGTCATCTCTTAAAAATACAAATGATCTTAAAACATACATTTGTGATATCTTAATATTTTAAAAAACATCACTTTAAATTTGAAAACAGATTTGTTAAAAAAAGACCTTTATATCATACATTATGATATTATGTATTGAATCTGTCTAGACATATATCAAAATGCCAAAAAAAGTGTCTTGGTTTTGAACTTGCTTTATCACCTATTACCCTCTGCAAATCTGTTTTTACGAAATACAATTACTCAATCTCTTGGAATAATATTGATAAATGGATTTGTGGAAATCAACACATTAGTTGATTGACCTTTTAGACATTATAACTCGGTGTTCTTTAGAAACCTTTTTGAAGAAATAAACTTCAAACATCTCATGAAATTTGGCAAAGGCATGTACCTAGTGCTAAAAGATATCATATATAATATACATATTATACATATTGAGCAGTGAGCCTATCTATGAAATCTTAATATAATGTCTGAAGTGAATTGTTGTGATCAACATATTAAATGGTCTATTCGAACACGCTTTATCAACCAATGGTCCTCTAGAATTTTCAAGTAACCATTTGTCAAATGCGCTATATAAATGCATTTTTTATTATTATTTATTATTATTATTAGAAAGAAACCGTAATTAGGGAAATTACAAGGAAATTGACAAAGAGGTTTACTGGAAATAAAAAGACTAGCATCATATTGTGCAGTAAATTCATTTGGGATTTTATAGGTTTAATGTCCAAATTGTAATGCCATGGCCACTATGTTGATGGTCGGTTGGCTTGAACTCTGTTTGAACTCATGTTTTCTAGAAATTGTTATTAAGAACAAATCTTAAAATATCTCTAGAGATGTGGCAAGTTGATTTGTTTAATAAAAAACCTCTTGTTAGATTTGTCATTTACTGGCTGTTTCAGTATTCTTTGTTCCCAGATATATTTGATTTTCAAAAAATATCATATAGTATGATCAGTCTGAAAATTGTAATTTTTGAGAAACAAATGTGAATCAAAATTTTATTATAAATGTCAGAATTTCACAGACATTGCACATGAAGAATCAAAATAGTGATTTCAGCATGTCCTGTTAGTTTCAACTTCAGATATTTGTGAAAATGGTGAAAAAATATGCATGGTGGCCACCTCTAGCCACCCAAAGTGATAACACAAGGAGCTGAGATGAGATGTTGAATGCCTAATGATTTCCGGTGATTGCAAATTAAACGCTTATTGGCCGCACAATTTTGTTTGAAGTTTCTATCTGTTGCACTCATTGCTTGCTTGCAGACTCATTTAATTATTAATTTTTCCATAATTGTCCTTTCATAAACATTATGCTAAGGAAAAGGTTACCCCCATCACTTAAGAATTCTCAGACATATTTTGTTAAATGGAAGCTCATAATTAATTCACATGATACACTTTGCTGTTTCTTTGTCTGTTGAATGTCAAAGTGAGATACAACGTGACACACATAATTTATTTACCTGGCTGGTTTATGGATGTTGTTTTATCAAATGCATTAACCATGCATTTTGATATCCATTCAGAAACGTTATGCTGAATTTGTAATCAATTTTTAAAGGTATATTACAGTACCAGTGGTGGCACCTGGGGAAGATGGTTTGTACCCTTGTCCTTGCAGGACAAAACTTGTCAATGGCGTAGCAAGGTTTCCGAAAGTGGGGGGAGGGCCACTATAAAGACGAACCAACAGAATTGTATTAACCATGCGAGCGGATCCAATAACGGGTGGGGTTCAGGAGCTTGCCTTAGGGCCCCTGGTGGGGTCCATGGGGCGAATTCCCCAGAAGCTAAAGGCGAAATCGACATTGGCAAGCAGCCTACGGCCGCCCGAACCGATCAACTGTTTATGCGGTTCAACTTTACCGACGGTCGCATTTTTAACCGACGGATGTCATTAATGGGGAGGGGGCCACGGCCACCAGCCCCCTCTAGCTACGCCACTGAAACTTGTCCCCCTCACAATTTCCCCCACACATACACACACCCAATCACTGACACAACTTTTACACATAATATTCCTTTTTTGATAATTTAAATGTAAATGTCAAAAAAAATGTGCATACTTCCTACAAAGTTCTAGAATTTATGTCAATTTTAACCAGAAATAAACAAATTTGGTGAAATTGTTTTGTTTTTTCCCTGCAAACAAATTCACGATTTTTCTGTACGGTCAGCGATAAAATTTGGGTTAGTCAAGTTATACCAATTAAACTTTATAGGCCTTATTTTACGCATGTAGTGTTTTGTTTGATGCTGCCTGTCTTGGAAATGGTTCACCAGGTTAAAATTGTGCCACAGATTTCCAACCAAAAGAAGCTCAAGATGCCAGATTCCTTATACCATGTAGGAAATATTGGTCTGTAATTAATTCTGTTTTGTCTAATTAGTGGTGTCCTCAATAAAATATCAAGACCAGTTTGATAATTTGCTCGGCCAGTTTGGATTCATTCGTTCAACGTGATTGAGTGGTGTAATTTACTGTACACTTCAAGCCATATGTCAAGAAATTAGTTCACTGCTCACTGTAACATCATCTACAAACATTAAGATTTTTGCATCATTAGTAGTATTCACAGTAATAATGACAGCATGCAAGATTTTCTTTGGCAAATTCAGCTACTATGTACCAAACATGTTCTTTCAATGTTGAAATATCATTGGTGAAAACAAAAAATGCTACCCACTTATGCAATAAGACATTTGGAGTTGTTTATCAGATTCAGTGCAAATTTTACTTTGATATATTTACCAATTTCTGTTGTAAACTTGATATTTTACAAGCAAACTTCACATAGCTGTCATAATATAACATACAATGTGTAAATCGTCTTCAGATAAACTTTCAAAATTTATCCAATGCGCCTTTAAAGCCATATATATTGCAAAACTGGTTCACTATTCTCTTGAAAATTAATTCCATAGATTTTGTTACAATATAGGCTAGCATTCTTTGCATCGAAAATAAATTTAATCTAGGTCAGAACATTTTGTGATTAGTTTGATTTGGCCTAAAAAAATATGTGGTTGGAGTAACATAATAGACAGGTATTTTTTTAATTTTCTTCGAAAAACAACCAAATTCTGTGCTTTTTTGGGTGCTTTATTCATTTATTTTTCAAGTGTCAATTCTTAAAATGTATTTGCTTTTTCCAGAAAACACCTGATCCAGAAAATTTTGGTGCTTTTCTTGCCAATTGTTTTTTCAATTGTCAAATTAATTTTTTGAAAATTGGGGTTTTGCCAATTGAGCAATTTTCTTAGGCCTTAGTGATGTACCAATTGTTTTAAAAATAAAATATAAACATTAATTGATTGTATTGAATTATTGTTGTCTTTTTTCGTATTTCAGAGGTTCTAAGAATGATGGACATGGAGACTCAGAGTTACCAAGAAAACATGGTATCAAGGTAATTATTGCAATGGTTTGACCCATTTTGGGTTCAAGTATAAAATGTGAAAATGGAGTTGGATGTTGTCCAACCACTTACCATGTATAATGTGGCCTTGGGTTTATCTTGGTCATGTATCCATCAGTGGGGATAAGTAGGGTTACTAATGTGTTACTCTCATATCGTAATGTGAGTGCAAGAAAGTTGTATCTCCAATAGCTGCTATTTGTGAAAACTTTGCATCGCACACTAAATTATCCAGTGATGTGATACATGGGAGAGACATTTTGAAGGATTGTTCACATTCTAGTGACCAGGTGTTAAGTGAATATAACATATGGCCTAATGCTAAATGATCCATGCTGGAGGTGCTACATTAAACAAAGGTTGTAACTAATTTATTTGCAAACTAACAAGGAAAGCCCGACCAAAGGGTTGTGCAAACCAAAGATTTCATGTAAACTTGCAACAAATGCAAAAATGGGAGTTGATGCTATTTTAACCATGCACTTACATGTATTATGTGACCTTGGGTTTTTCTCGGTCATGAATTCATAGATGGAGATAAGTAGGGTTGCTAATGTATACTCTTGCCTGATACTAAGCAATTAATGTGCCGATCCTTGATGGAAGTGCTTTACTAGTAGGTTCAAACTATGTTGATTGAAAACTAGTAGGAAAGCCAGATATCTGGAAATGATCATGCAAATTTACAACAAATGCAAAAATGGGAGTTGATGCTATTCTAACCATGCACTTACATGTATAATACGACCTTGAGTTTTTCTCGGTCATGAATTCATTGATGGAGATAAGAAGGGTTGATAATGTATTACTCTCACCTGATGTTAAGCAATTAATGTAGTGAGCCTTGATGGAATGCTATATACTTTAAAGGTAGGTTCTAACTACATTGATTTGAAAACTAGTCGGAAAGCCAGGATATCTGGAAATGATAAGGCGAATTTGTAAAAAATGCAAAAATGGGAATTGATGCTAACCATGCACTTCCATGTATAATGTGACCTTGGGTTTATCTTGGTTATGAATTCATTGACGGAGATAAGTAGGGTTGCTAATGTATTACTCTCACCTGATACTAAGCAATTAATGTGCCTGCCTTGGTGGAAGTGCCATGCTTTAAATGTAGGTTCAAACTATGTTGATTGAAAACTAGTAGGAATGCCAGGATATCTGGAAATGATCATGCAAATTTGCAAAAAATGCAAAAATGGGATTTGATGCTATTCTAACCATGTACTTTCATGTGTAATGTGGCCTTGGGTTTATCTTGGTTATGAATTCATTGACGGAGATAAGTAGGATTGCTAATGCAGTGTATTACTCTCACCTGATGTTCAGCAATTAAACGGGTGGGGATGGGTTGGCGCAGCGTTTCTGCCCTCGCCTTTCACCGCTGCGGCCCGGGTTCGATTCCCGGTCGGACCTAGGTTGTACGTGAATTTGGTT
>JXSR01S024143.1:20080-33057 GCA_000969725.1 Ophiothrix spiculata | reverse complement strand
GGAGCTTGCCTGCTAGGAGAGCTATTAGTAGAGGCAATGGCACATCAGTGCAAAGGTATTCAAGGTACAGTGTCAGGGCTTCACTGAATGTGCTATAGTTTGTACTTACCCAGAGATAGGTCCAATGAGCATGGGAGCTTGCCTGCTAGGAGGGCTATTAGTAGAGGCAATGGCACATCAGTGCATAGATATTCAAGGTACAGTGTCAGGGCTTCACTAAATGTGCTGTAGTTTGTAGTTACCCAGGGATATGTCCAATGGGCATGGGAGCTTGCCTGCTAGGAGGGCTATTAGTAGAGGCAATGGCACATTGGTGCAAAGGTATCATCAGTGCAAAGGTATTCAAGGTACAGTGTCAAGGCTTCACCGAATGTGCTTTAGTTTGTAGTTACCCAGGGATAGGTCCAATGGGCATGGAAGCTTGCCTGCTAGGAGGGCTATTAGTAGATGCAATGGCTCATTGGTGCAAAGGTATTCAAGGTACAGTGTCAGGGCTTCACTGAATGTGCTGTAGTTTGTAGTTACCCAGGGATAGTTCCAATGGGCATGGGAGCTTGTCTGCTAGGAGGGCTATTAGTAGAGGCAATGGCACATTGGTGCAAAGGTATTCAAGGTACAGTGTCAGGGCTTCACTGAATGTGCTGTAGTTTGTAGTTACCCAGGGATAGGTCCAATGGGCATGGAAGCTTGCCTGCTAGGAGGGCTATTAGTAGAGGCAATGGCACATCAGTGCAAAGGTATTCAAGGTACAGTTTCAGGGCTTCACTCAATGTTCTGTAGTTTGTAGTTACCCAGGGTTAGGGGAAGACAATAGAAGAACTTTGAAGTGTTGTTTTTTCTTGAGTTGAAAAGCACTTGCACTTGATGTTTTTTGTTGGTAGTAGTTACTACCCCCATAACCATATACTAGGCACCAACCAGACACCATGTCAGAATAGCTACATTGATCATGACCAAACTTCATTCTTAATCTTAATATATTTTGGCACATAATGTGACCCGCCATATCAAAAGGTACCTTAAGGGTCCCAAAATCAAACTTAATTTTTGGTCTCATCTGAAAGCTGAAACTTTAAGCTTTAAAATGGATTGATAACTGAATTGATTAGTAAGACTAGCGTCACTATCCAAGCAAAAGATGTTGTTCATTTGCAAAGTTACATCCAAATTGGTAAAAGGCATCGGGCTGATTCAGAAAACTATAAGTTTAAAGTTTAGTACTGAGTAAAACTTGGATGGAAGGAGGATTTTTATCTTGGTTTTTAACACATTTTCCTTATGTTTTGGATGTTGGAGACCTGGTTGGAGATAGAATACACTTCAAAGGTAACGTTCCTAATGAAATTAAAAATTCGACCTTGGACGTGATTTTTGACTATGCTCAGCTTCAGTGGCCTGTATCTCATAATATACTATGCCAACCTTAAGGTACCTTTCAATATGGTGGGTCACATATAGTCTTCTATGAGGCAAGATTATTTCCATGTCAGATCTACTATCAGCTTAAAGTATATTGAAATCCTTACTAGTACATTGATATGGTTCAGTCAAATCATGGAAATAGATAAGCTTAATCTACTATTTCCATTGTCAAATCAATCCACAAAAGTAGATGAAGTCTTACAAATGCATGGGCCATGATTAGAAATTGTCTTAAACATCTCTTTTATAAAATTGTTAATCCTTCCACCAGTATAGGTAACTTGCACAAAATGTTTTCAAGGCCTGATTACTACTGTACCTGCACAAAATGTTTTCAAGGCCTGATTATTACTGTACCCCCGGTCACAGTTACCTTGAGGAGACCGCAGGCAGGGTTTGTGAGCCAGCTGGGTGCCAAAAGCATGCCACAAGAATTTGATTTGGTTATTAAATCTTGCTGCTTGTTAACAATGTTTTATGGTCAGAAAACAATTGGCAACCTACCAATGCCCAACCAGGCAGCACAACCAATCACTGATGTTATACACATGTTTTGGCCTTGCTATTTCCTTCTGGTTGCCAGACATTGGTCAGTTGCCGGTTGTTATGTGACCAAGGCATTTACCATAACCCTTTCAAAAAGGTTTACCTCACTCTAAGCCTAACAACAAAATTGTGTCTTATTAATCCACAGAAGTAGAAGTCTAACAAGTAGTCCCGGGCCATCACCGCAAAATAGTCCTAAACATCTCACTCAAATTCAGACCAGTCCAGGATCTGTCACACCTCCCACCCCTACCATCACACCTCCAGGAAGTCCTACAACAACTCAGTCGCCTTCACCGTGGAGAGTACGACTTAATAGCTTAAAGAACAGTATCTTAGGATCACCACGATTTCATAGAAGGAAAATGCAACCGCCCGAACCAGAGGAACAATCATTAACGCCGGAGAGCTCGCCTGAGTAAGTATGGTTTTCATTGAGCACTTGACAGAAAAATATCTCTGCATGTTTTTTGATCAGTATTATGCTAAGTTTTGATGATTTGAACTTTTGTGGAACATACATTTTGTAACAAAATGCATTTTTCTGAAATTTTTAAATGATTAGAATTCGTTACAATACTGATAAAAACATGCCAAGGCTCTTTTTGTGCCATGTGTATATCCATATTTAAATTTTTTACATATTTTCAACATATTTACCAACAATTTCATCACGCTTTAAAATTTTACCTTATTTAGTATCGGCATGAAGATCAAAACCTTCTTGCATGATATATTCAAACAAATACACCATACCTGATCACTGCAATGTAATTTCAAATTTCTCTTTGCTGTCATATATCGATGTCAACATTAAGCATGTTTTCATTTTATCCATCGTTATAAAGCTCCCCTTTTTACCTTTCATATCATATGCAATGTTAAATGGTAACAAAAAAAATATTAGTATTTTTTTCCTCATTAAATTTCTTCTACAAATTGTCTATTAACAAAAAAAAAGAATAAAAATGGAAAATAGATACAAAGCTAGAACTTTAATTTAAATTATGCTATTTTAAGACCAGTATCACTATTCAACAAAAATAATTTGAACTGTAAGATTGGTCATTGGTTTCCAGATGATTTTTAACCAAATGTTTTATAATTCCACTTCTGACTTAATTGAAGAAATTGGATCCCCCATCACGTGTCTTCTGGTGATGCCTCACATGCGAGATCCATCACGTGTCTTCTGGTGATGCCTCGCATGCGAGATCCATCACGTGTCTTCTGGTGATGCCTCACATGTGAAGGCATCTTGTGGTACTCACATGCTTGGTACGTGACATTTGTTGTACATCTTGCTGTATTCCTTCCTTCCCCCATCTAGAATGTCCAAGAAATCCTGGTTTAGCAGTCTAGTTGGAAGCGACAGAGGAGAGGAGGAATTCTCCATGGCAATTAGAGACAGAACTATTAGTATGGTCAAGGCTGACTTAGTACAAGCTATGCTATCGGTAAGTTTGCCAATCAAAATGTTTTATGCGCGTAGTTTTAGAGTAGCCTTTTTAAACCAGCGATAATTAAGCGTTCATCTTGACCTACTTATATTTAGTACATCTTTCATCTGTGAAGTCTATTAGGTTAATTGTTAAATTTTGTCATATGTCAAATACATGGAAGCTGATTTAGCATTGTTATATAATATAAGCCCAAATCTTTAAATATGGAGAAATTGTATTTCAATTCCAAATTTCAGTTGTAATGATACAAACATGAATCATATACCAAACGTCAGCTGAAGTCTTATTAAAGTATTTCAACAAATTCTGACCCATTTTCATTTTAAATGTGTGAAACACAAGTATACATGATGGGCTAAATAGGATATACAAATCGTCCATTTTGAAAATTTGACAGATTTAACTATGCATATTTCTATTAAAAAAGTTTTGCAAAAATGTATACCTTAATTTTTCCTTCTGCATACCACAAAAGACAGAAATAAGTTAATGACTTGTGAGATTAACTATTTTGGCATTTTTGCAACTTCAGTGTTTATTTATTATAGGTTTCGTTTTTATATGACACTTTTTTAAAAAATTTAAAGTTGCACTTGACAAACTTATAAAGGTAATTCACTAATTTTGAAAGATCTTATGATATAATAAACATTGTAAACAAAAAAATGGTATTTGCATTTTTCAATTTTTACTCTTCAAAGGTATCTGTATAATTTATTAATATTGTCTTGTTTCTAAGTGCTATTTTTTTAACTTTCAAATGCTATTTGATATGTGTTTGGGCACTAGACATTCTTTAATTGACTTTCACACATTATTGTCAGTCTTAAATTTGAATAACATATTGCTATTAATCTTCTATCACATCTTAATTACTAAATGAAACTTTATATGGCTCTAACACTATACTGTCTCACACTCTTCAAAGGTATCTGTATAATTTATTAATATTGTCTTGTTTCTAAGTGCTATTTTTTTAACTTTCAAATGCTATTTGATATGTGTTTGGGCACTAGACATTCTTTAATTGACTTTCACACATTATTGTCAGTCTTAAATTTGAATAACATATTGCTATTAATCTTCTATCACATCTTAATTACTAAATGAAACTTTATATGGCTCTAACACTATACTGTCTCTTTACTACACTGCCAGTGAGGACCAGTTGGGTACGAGTTTAAAACAAAATAAAGTTAGATTTTATAAAAGTAGAAGTAGAATTATTGGGAATATAGAAGTGTTTGGAATTGTTTGGGTTTGCATGTGTTTTCCAAAAGGTATATCAAAGTATGGGGAACGAGGACAGTTTGAATTAAGAACATTTACTCTAGCTAATGTCTTAAGAGCCCTGGTAACCCTTTTTTCCAGAAATGTGTTTTGCTCTCTAACTCAGCAATGGATTATTAAATTCAAATTAAAGTGTACATTTCTAGCAGCGGATTTGCATACTGAACATGATGGTTGGAATATTTTTGGACCAAAATGTGTAATTTTGGATCTAGGGTCCAAAAATCATGTTTCTGGACCCAAAATTTTACGGGAAAGCTAACTAAATTTTGCTTTGGTAAATTTTTCAACCATATCTTCAAAACTAAGACAAAAAAAAAATGCATTCCTAGATTTTGCTTTCTAGGTTCTAAAAAATAAAAAAAAATAAAAATGTTACCAAAGCTAAGTTTAGTTAGCTTTCCTGTGAAATTTTGGGCCAAAAAACACGATTTTTGGACCTTAGGGCCAAAGTTTAACATGAAAAAATGACCTGACCATCATGTTCAGTATGTAAATCCTCTTCTAGAAAACATTTCAAATGTATACTTTCATTTGAATTTAATTATCTGTTGCTTAGTTACAGTGCAAAAACTGTTTCTGAAAACAAAGGGTTGACAGGGCCCTTAAGTCTATTTATCATAGCTAGTAGGGCTAAATTTTCTTTTTGTTTTATCATGAGATAGGTCTAAATTTATTTGTGACTGTACGTTTTTGTCACAAGATTAAAGTTCTCAGCCTTTTTCTTGTGGTCAGGAACTAATAACAAAGCTGTAGAATTTAAAATGGGAGACATATTGTGGCTGTATATTTGTGCCACAAGATGAACTTTCTCAACCTCTTGCCTGTGGTTAGTAACTATTAACTATGAACTAATCTATAGAACTTGGTATGAGGGTATTGTGCATATATTCCTAATTTTTCCATTGACTATAGTTTGATCTAGAAATAACTGCTCTAACTTTCTCTCTTATTAGGTTCATGATCTGAGTCACAGTGTGCAATCTCCTAATCTGTTTAAAGCCGAATACCGGCGAGGTGGCAGCGGCGCCGTCTTTGTTAAACCAATCAGATTCCAAGTAGAAATAATAGTCCATAACGGTACCAGGGACTTGATGAGTAAAGAAAACACGGTGCATGTAGTACAATTCAGTCTTTTATCAGGTAAATTTTTCTGCACACAAAAGTTTTTGGCTCCTACAGTTTTGAGTTGTTTTCTACTTGGATTTAAACCCTAGATTTGATCCCTGTACACCCATGTTTGGTTCTCACAACCCGATATATGCACCATTTATGCACATGTATCAAAGCAGCACTAAGCACCACAACTGGTATCAAGGTGTCTGCTTTAACTAGGCAGTATCAACGATTAGGGAGTGATGTCACGTCACAAGTAGGGTTTTAACCACAATAATCATGTCAGTTGGCTGTAAATTACGCTAGTCACGTTTAAACAGTCAAATATTTTCTTTGATAGATCATCCAAGTAGACTTTTTTAAGCATCAATTAAATGTTGGGTAAATTATGAAATGCCTTAATGGTGCGTAGAGAGTTCATTGATTTGAATATTGCTTAACATGTGCCAACACATGACACTTAATTTGGTGTCAGGATTAGTGTGTGTAAAAGATTAGTAGATAAGTGATGTGTATCGATCAACTCTGCACAATTACTGTCAAATTTATCTTATTTCTTAAATTGAAACACTTTCAACAAGCTTACAAAAATTCACTGTCCTATGTTCACAAATAATTGACCAAAATGCATTTTGAACTTTTTGTTTGTACAGTAAATATCAAAATACGCCTTTTGTGCTGCATTCCTTAATTCTGACCATTAAACAAAGATGTATAGTCTCTTTCAAATAATCTCTTATCAGTGACCAGTAGCCAGTAATCTCTTGTCCATTTATCCAATAAATAGTCAGTACAGCACTTAACGTATTTTGTTATTTACTCGGTGACATCACTCCCTAGATACTGCCTAGTTGTTCATATCATACTGATATGTGTTGATACCTATAATATTATATCGATACCTACCATCAGAAATCTAGTCCACCCATATTATATTTTACCAATTATATATACTCCCAAATTAACATTATTCAAGTTTAATCCATTCCCAATGCTCCACCCTTGTAGATTTGTATAACATATTATTACTACTATGTGTAGTTTTTAAACCTCTTTTGAAAATTAGTACATTAAGGTATGTATATAGAAACATTGTATATTGAACACCATATGCTGGATTGTGTCTGTAATGGTTGTTTCAAAGTTACAATTATGAACAACGCAGGATTCAACATTGCCCCAATGCAAGCAAACCCAGACCTCAGCTGGGCTGAATGACACTAGCTCATGCGAAATCTGTACAAAAAATTTATAACTATCGATCAGAACCTGGGCTTTTGGGTCTGACTGTCTGAGGTTCAGACAACTGTCGGAGGTTTGAAGCAAATTGCTGGACCGACTCTGAAGTCCTACGAGTCTTTATGTTATGTCCTGGAGATGAACACTAAATGGTTTATTTGAATGAGACTCCAGGCAAGATCATTAACCTCAATCAAATTTTCAATTGTAAAAAATCGGCCGATATCCTCTTTCTTTTAAATCTGACCTAATAAGCTCAGGTAATGTGCGCAGTGTGAAAAAGAACTCTTGCCCATGTATTTGTCTATATTGAATAAGCAATGACATTGTTGAAAGTTTTGTATATGCATGTAACACTCCAGTTTGACAATGCATACATTTAACCTGTGTCTTACCAAGGGGGGGCGGGTGGTTCCCCCTAACGGATGATTCCCTGTCACATAAAAACGCAAACGAATATGACCTAGGGGTTTTGAGTAGTTGTTAGTTCATCCTTTGCGGTCATTTTAATGGAAAAAATCGTAGGTACCACCTTCAGGAGGGTCAGGGTGCCTCATCAAAGTCGGATGGTGGGGTGTGGTTGCCACCTGAGAAAATTGAGGACCGTTGAACCAGAAGGGGGTTAAGTCACATTGACTACAAACTGAGAAAATGGCACAAACATCATATCTTTTGTGTTGTCTTGAATGGGATTGCTGTATCTTGCAGTGACTCTTTCACATGCTCTGATCATCAAATTACTACAAAACTTGTACAGAATGTAGAAATAAGAATTCTGTAGCAGGAAATTGACACAACTCAATTTTCAAGATTTTGTAACTTAACCCCCTTTTAGTTCTAGGGTCCTCAATTTTAAGTCAGCATTTTGAAAAATATCTTGATGATATTCACCTAAAACTTACAGATCATATTAGAAACACCATTTCCCTTCTTTATTAGCAAAAACCCCGGCAAAATTCCGATATTTAGAACTTTTACAACAAAATTTCGATTTGGTGGCCATTTTTGCCCAAAATCACAATTTTTCCAACTCGAAGTACTTATGATGTCATAATTATGTAACGCCTTGGCCGATTTTCATGATTTTGGTATCAATGGATAGAGGAGACCCTATCCTATACTCTGGTATAAAGCAAAGCAACTGTAGTGCTCCAATTTCAATTTCATAGGACACCCCCTAGACTTTACCCAGCTTAACATTTCCAGGAGTTGGTTTTCCTTTCAAAAATGTTTGTGTACTTACATAGCATCTAAACACTAGTCACATGCTACCCAGCAATGGGTTAGTTCTTCTGCTCATGGATTTGCTATTTAAACTAGCAAGCATTGACAGTAAAAACCTGGCAAGCCAGAGAATTTAAAATTATTGATACAATAGAGCCCCAGGGGAGGGCACTGACCTAGAAAGGTGGTACGGGTATGTGCGGCCCTCAAGACCCCCTTTTCACGTCTTGCCTGCCGTTCCCTAGACCCCCATTTCAAACACAATCTTTAGTTCACAAGCTTTATTTCCAATATTTTTCAGTTCTCTAGCCTCATTTTTAAAAATTTAGTTCCCAAGATCCCCATTTCAAGGAAAATTGAGGAAATTTTTGCTTCCAGGGCCCAAATTTAGCCAAAGAAACTAGTTCTCAAGGGTAATTTTTGGTCACTTCAGTTCTCTAGACCCCCTTTTCGGAGCCGATCTTCCACTCCCTAGTCTAGACTAGGGTTTCAGATATCGGAGCCACACACTCCTACCAAAACCAAATTTGGGTGCCCCCCCCCCTGGAATAGAGCTGCAGAATGTTGAAGCCAGGTTTTTAAACTGTGTACCATATGCATGGTATGCCTCTTTTATTATGGGACCTATACTTTCTTCCTGAACTAACACTGTTGTTATGGACCTTTACTTTTCTTCCTGAACTAACACTACAGCATGTAGTTCTTAACCTCTTGATCTTATTACATGACCTAACCTTCGTGTTTTATATTTAATATATGTGATGGCTCACCCCAAAAGGGGGGACTTTGCAGATGATATCAATTTTGATATTTTCATTTCATCTGTTGCAGCATTTTCTAAGGTTTAAAATGACACCTTACTTGTTGAAATTGATCAAGGCAATCAAATTTTACAACAGAAAATCTGCTGGAAAATCTTAATATTTTCTTTTTATTTTTTGCTGCCTATTTTCACCAGTTTCTCGAAAAGTGTTCTGTCGCAAAGTCCCCCTTTTCAGGGTGAGTCATCACATATTTCCAGTTTGGGGAATAGGTAACTGGTGAGTTAAAAAAGACAGTTATAGAAAAAGCAACTTTAAAAAGTGAGTTAAATTAGTTACCCTATGAAGTTACGTCAAGTCATAGAAGAAACTTATGTCAAGTCCCATCAGTAACAAGTTAAAAGGCAAGTTACCCCACAAAGTTATACGCCAAGTCCAAGATAGGGACATTCACAAAATTTTCAACTTTATTTGTTTTGTGAAATTTTAATTTGTCTTGAAAGGTATTAAAATTACCTTTAAAATGAGGGGTCAACCACTTCATATGAGTAACAAATGGCAAAGTTATGGATGAAAAACAAACATCGAAATTCAACCAAATAATGCCAAAAATTGGGATCCTCTATGGGAAATTTCAACAGGGTTTCCATGTTTTGACCCATTTTCAAATCTGGCGGGCTCCTAATAAAAATGTGCTTTTTATTTCATAGCATGTGTTGGGTATCAATTGAAGGGTATTGTTTCAAAGAAAATGCATATTTTTTATATCCATTGAACCTGAACAGAATTAAAGTTAGATCTTAAAAACCTCCACTGGCACAGTTTTTCAAAATGTTACAGCGCCCTCAACGTGATCATATATGAAATGCTCAAGCCAAGAGGCGAGTTTCGTCAAGTCCATTCCCCATTGTGAATTATGAACAAGGTTAGAATATGTAATGCTATATTGGAACCCTCAATTTGTTGCTGCCTACATGTTGCTCATTTTGATTTGTTTGCACAAAGGTAAATGACATGTTGGAGACATTAAAAGAGTAACTTGTAGGTTTTGACATTACTCACCTGTAGGACTTATTGTAACATCATGGGGGTAACTGGCTTTTTTAACTCGCCATGAGGGCTTGGTATAACTCTCCTCTGGGACCTGATGTAACTTTGTGGGGGTAATTAATTGAACTCGCTTTTTCTTAACTGTCTTTTTCTTATCTCACCCAAAATCTATTCCCACCAGTATGTGACCTTAGCAAGACAGTAGGATAAAAGATCTGTTGTAGAGACTGATACAGAGTTTGTATTTTACACATTCTACTGTGTTGAAAACTGCTGTATAAAATATTTTAGCGCAATTTGAATTATTCAGATGATAAAGGATCAACACATATCAGTCTCAGATAAAGCTCTTATGACTGTTACTGTCTTTGCCATGACAAATCGTCACGTGAGTGCAAGAAAATCATATCTGCAATAGCTGCCATTTTTCATTAATTTGGATAGCACACTGTTGCCTGGAGAACCATTTCAAAAGCCACTGACATATGACAGGGAAGTATTGAGTGATTTTTCACACTCTAATGGCAGCGTATTAAATAAAAAAATACTTCTGGCAGCCATTGCAGATATGACTTTTTTGAACTCACATGGTGAAATGTATCATGGTTTATATGATTTAAAATTGGAACAAAAAAAGGCAAAGTGGGTAACATGTTAGTAGCAATTTTATATTGCGTTGTAAAAGGGAAATCACCAAAAATTTACTCATGTATGTGGAATTATGAATTGCCAAACTACAGTGGAAATAGAACACAAATATTCATATCACAAATTTGATAAAGAGCTTAATGAATGCAATCTGATTTTATTTTCCAATATATCTAGAGAAACAAGAAATTGTAGCAATATGCTAATTGCAACTCACATGTGAACAATGGCTATTGCAAATCAAATTACATGCAGGTGTGGTTGCTGTTTTGATTAGTCCTAGTCAATTCAGGAGAATGGTTTATTCCAGTAGGCTACTGGATCGAACAGTGAAGCTGTGGATGTGGCTTCATTCAGCCGTATGCAGTAGCAATAATATCTTTCGACCCCAAGCACATCCTTGCTCTTCATGCACACAAATAGTATTCATTACTATCTATACTATAAATTTCAAGTGCCCCACCTAGATTCAACATAACTGCCTACTTTTGGTCATTGGTCAACAACCAGAATCAAAACTCTGAAATCTAGCCTTAATTGTGTTTCAGAGTTGTATTTATTCACTGCGCTGTAACCAAAAATTCTGTAAAGGTCCAACCTTGCTATCTGATACTAAAGGAAGATTAACAAATTTGTTACTGATTTTTGTTTGTTCTCAACCAGGGCCTGCGAGGAGATTCAAGCGCCTCGTAGAGATAATCCAATCCCAGATGACAACACTTCACAGTCAAGCTTCGGACACATCGCTACGTCCAGTACTCCACTCATCCTCTGGAAGCTCTTCCACTAGCGGCGACGCAATTTCCATGCGACCGACGGCCACGTCGTTAAGCGAGGACGACGGCGACGAGGTTTTCACAAACGAAGGCAAATCGTCGTCGAGAGAAGAACTCGTCGCGGAAGGAAAGAAAAGAGCATGTAGCGATGTGACAAACTATAGAACTCCTAACACGGATTGAAATAAGAGGAATGTGCAATATGCTGCAGTATTTATTATGAACAAGGAATGGCATGGAAGGAAATGGTACTTTGTGTCCGACATCCCCTGGGCATGGTGTCGATCTCGACGTATATATATATGGACGAGAATAGATAGACTTGTATCACATTCTTAGGGCACTTTGTCCTGTGAAGCAGTGGCATGCATACCCTTTGTGGTCCCTGTGGTGGCCACTCTAATATATTGATGTGCACTTGCATGGACATAGGTTTACATAATACCCCCTAAACAAGTTTTAGTTTCCCTTGAAGAAATACCCCTAAACAAGGATTTTTACTCTAAAAGTTACCTCCTAAAGGTTGTATTTTTTCAGGCTTTAAAAACACCCCTTTTTGTGGATATTTTGCGTGTTTTTGTTTAAACACACCCCTTTTTGTTGAAAATCAGCATTTTTAGACCCCTTAACACGTGCAGTGCTTTCCGTGTTGTGTTGGTCAGGAAAAATGACCCCTTTTTCCCGTGTTTTTCTGTTCAGGCATATGTACACCAAAATAGCTCAGTCGTCCCCCAGGGTTGTCCTGTATCCTTAGGCTGTTCCCTTGTGATGTGTTCCGTGTCACAAGGGAACAGTGATATGGAACAATGACTTGTGAAATGATCCGTGGGTACAACCCCTGGAAACAGCCTCTGAGCAAAATAAAGGGATGAGTGGTGATCACAAGGGATCATGGAACAAGGGCACACAGAACAAAAGCACAATAGAACAGTCTATGGATACTGGGCCTAATATACCACACGTAATTACAGCTTAGTCACATAATAGATATGTGATCTTTTCTCCATGTATTATGACAAGATTGTGGGTCGCTGCCTATTCCCGTACCGGTACTGTATGAAATCCTTGATTGTAAATGTTGTTGTTGCTGTAAGCAATTTAATGTCAACAAGAGCTTCATTCATATGGTTTTATTACATATTTTGATATGTATAGTCAACTCACACGAAGTAAGTCTGAAAGAATGAATCTCTCAACCACAAACTGATTGGAAAGTTATAAATAAAAAATTTACATGCTGAGATGTGGTGGAATATATCTGTAAAAAGTCACCTCTTCAATGAAAGTAAATAGTCTATGGGCTCAGACTCGAAACCCCCCCCCCCTAGGGGGATTTTTGGAGACAGGTATTTTTGGAAACCTTACCCCCTGAGATGTTCAAATCAGGTTGTCTGCAAATTGACCAGTGGTGGGTGTGGCTGTGAGGGCGCTTTTTTCAAAAT
>JXSR01S024143.1:0-12351 GCA_000969725.1 Ophiothrix spiculata | reverse complement strand
GATAGCACAAATGTACTTTTCCCTGTAGTCAACTACATTTTTGATGTTGAATTTTTTAATCACTACTTAACACTAGATCAAAATCTAATGTTATCCAAGTTCAATCTTATTCATAAAGTTAGTGTTTGATGTTTAGTTTTTGTACAAGTTATTTTTATATTTGATTATTATTGTCAAAAATAAATATTTGAGAGTTGCAACCTATATTATTCATATTGAAAAATCAAAACAAGACAGTTTAAGTTCTGTTTAGATCATTTTAGGAATATATCTACTTTCTGGGCCATTCTATTTCTATATGTTACAAACATCACAAAACATGCTTCCTTAAACTTGAGCATGTTTAGGGTTTGGTTACCATTCTAACAGGATAAGTCATACCATGACCTTCCAATATTGAGGAAAAGATTTGAATTCATATTTTACATTTCGGCATGTACTGTAGAAATGTGCTATTTGTATGATTTTGCTCAAGCGTGTTGGAATTTTGTTGGAAAAAAGAATATTTTGATTCAGATACAATCATTTTATAGATCTTAAGATTGTGTAACCATTAAAGAAAGTGATTCCATGTTGAAGTTCTAGAAAGTGGCATGAAACTTTTTGTGATGTTTGTGACCATCCCAAAGAGTGGCCATACCCGTATATTATGTCATCATTTACAAAATAAGTAAAATTTTGAAATGTCCTTTTAATGTCAGTCATATGTTAACATTTTGAAACAATACGGCACATGTGATGATTCATATTTGTGACCCATCATATCGAAAGGTACCTTAATACCGGCATAGTAAATTACGAGATACGGGCCATTGAAGCTGAGCATAGTCAAAAATCACATCCAAGGTCGAATTTCTAATTTCATCAGAAACGTTACCTTTGAAGTGTACTCTATCATATTAATCAGGCTCAAACATCCAAAACATACGATTAATTTGTTAGAAAACAAGATACAATTCCTTTCTCCATTCAAGTTTTACCAGTACAGAAACTTTAAACTTGATTTTCTTAGAACTATAGTTTTCTGAATCAGCTTGGTGCCTTTTACCAATTTGGATGTAACTTTGCAATCGAACATCCAATAACTAAAAGCAAGGTGTCATTTTAAAGCTTAAAATATAATCTTTCAGATGAGACCAAAAAATTAATTTTCATTTTGGGACCCTTAAGGTACCTTTCGATATGACGGGTCACATTTACTATGTCTTAAGCTTCATCAGATATATTTCTGGAGATCAGTAGAAGATCAGTAGAAAACCTTGTAAGCTGTTTCATGCTCTTCTCTACATGTGGACCATCAGTGACTGCAGGCTGCAAATGCTATGAACAAAGTTAAGAAAATATGACTACAATTGTGGATAGACACAGATATATAAAATTAGTTTGATCAGAACTCCCTGATTCTCGTATCGAGTATTTGTGCAACATGTCTCTACGAATATGATACCAGTATTTCTAGATGTTATTTCTTCAAGTCGCTGAAAATTACTTGCCGTGTATACAGTTTGCAGTGGTTTAAGGTTAAGCATTTGCACAGGGGACCACCTGCCTTACGTGACACAGAGTTGTAGCAGTGTCGTAGGGCACGTTATTGGTGCAAGAGCCAAGAAATTGGCACCAAATTTTGAAAATGTGTGAGAAAATGCATTTTCCTTATTTAACCAATTAGCAGCCCAAGCTAAATATTTTGGCGCAAGCACCTCTTCAACTTTGGCGCAAAGTCAAAACCTTTCAGGGAACACTGATTAAGAGTAAACAAGGAGACATGGTGCTAGCAGTGCCACTAGAACCCAGGACCTTTGAATCTCAAGTATCCCTGTGATAATTGTGGATAATAAGAAATAAGTCTTGTCTGTGTATGATGTTAAACATGGGAGCTGGTTGATTGGATCCAATATTCTAAATGTTCCAAAATCTATTTCTAAAGAAATGTTACATCATGCTGTTGTGAATGACTTTTAACAAATTGGAACATGAGTGGATAGATATAACTGACTTATCATATTGATATAACTTGTTTGTGTTTTGATACACTACCTCCAAAATCTTGGGTCTTACGCTGTATGTGATCACCAAGGAAATTAAAACGGGGAATGAACACTTGCAACCATCTTGTTGTCTTAACGTGGGGCTGACTTATTGTACCATCAGATACTTTCAAGATCAAGTTTGGGGGCTAATCCGGGTGCATAAGTCTTGGTTTGACACACAAACATCCTGCATAAGCTGCATCTAATGAGACTCCAAACTGGAGCGTCAAATCTAGATGCATCTACGTTTCATGTACATACGTTTCCGAATTGCAGATTGTGGTCACACTGATGCGTGTCAATTTGACTTTCCTCCAGTTCCGCATATGCACACACACAGTCACACTCATTTGTTTATTTGCTGAAGTCCAGTTTAGTCTAGATGCAACTAGATGTGCAAAGTACAGATTGATTTGTCCATTTGGAGAGCCCCATTTGGAATTTCACTGGGCTAGATATTTAGTGTTACAAAGTGATTCCAATATGGGTGTTTTTTCTCATAAGCGCACCTGAAAAAAATTTGAGGTACAATAACTTGGCACTCAATAACACATTAAGATAAATTTATTGGAAAGTGTAGACAAAAATCCAGAGGGTAGGGCTCAACTGTATTTTTGTTTATATTATCCAAGAAATTGTTATGTAATTCGCCTATATATTTCCATGGCATTATCATGGTAGTCAAAAGAAGTCTTGATTTCCCGTTTTAAATTTCCTTGCTGATTTACTGGCATGTACTTTCTGTATGTGATAGCACAAATGTACTTTTCCCTGTAGTCAACTACATTTTTGATGTTGAATTTTTTAATCACTACTTAACACTAGATCAAAATCTAATGTTATCAAAGTTCAATCTTATTCATAAAGTTAGTGTTTGATAATGATGTATATATATTGTCAATTATAAATGCTGACAGCACAATTCTAATAAAATATCCTATTGACTTCTTACGAAAAAATGTTCCCCTATACTCTATAAACTTTGAAGAACAAAGTAAGTAGCCGATTAATACACATTTTTCCCCATTTTTTTAAAATCATAACTACGTACCCAATCTTGCTGAATATTCAAATGAACTTATGTTCAAGGTTTGTCCTATTTGTAGCAACAAAATTAGCCAAAAATAATACCAAAATCATGAAAAGATTCATGCACACAATATATTAATACACAGTGATTTGGTCTTAATCAATTCTAATCATTCATTGCCAGTGTATTACACAATACAAAAACACCAGTTCACAATGTTTTAGAATACAAGGGATATGCTGTGTATCTTGTAACATAGTCTGGTTGCTTACTGTGTACTCAAAGTTTATAGAGTATAGTGTACAGCTAGCTGCACAAAAGTCTTGAGCAACATCAGGGTTGAGTGCCAGAAGCTCAGTTTTATGTAATAATTATCACCAACAAATGGTGGAGTCTACAGATTCAGTTGCGGCTCAATGGCCCAACAACTAAAGATAAAAGCATGTTTGGTGTCTAGGCATAAGATTGTCCCTTTGACACAAAACACAACGCACGCACTTACAATTAATGCATTTTCTTTCAGAAAAATAAGTTGAAATGGTAACAAGTACTCCTGAAGCATATGGCCTTCTTTGGAGCAACCTTCTGCATGAGTTTCTAATACCATAAAATATTGATTTTCAAGATGTAAGAATGACAAAAAGTGGTTTGATCCATCTGTAGCCTTTCAAACAGATGCCAATGTGGCATAAAGTGGCAGGTGCCACAGTTATCTGAGTGGTATCATTTCTTTTGTGTAAAGTGCTACAAGAAAATAGCTGGCTGTGCCATAAGTTGAGTGTGCTTGAAATTTCATTGGACAATGAACTAACTAACTGCTAATTGTCTTGTGAAAAGTCACTTGCAAAAGGCACAATATTTCTCTTAAGTTGAACATTTAACAATTGAAACTTTCTGTTGAAGTGTCCCTGTTCAGTCTACTATTATTCCTGATATCTTGAGTTAAAAAGTAAATCTGTTTACTGGATTTACTTGTGTTAGCAAACTACGTTTTGTGTTGCCCCTGCAACACTTCTTCGGGTTTTGACCCGCTGGATTGGTCACTTGACAGACGACTCGGGATGGTTTTGATGGCCTGGTCCCATGTAATCGCACTGAATTGGTCACACGACCTATCCAGCTGGTCAAAACCTGATGAAAAGTTGCAGGGGCAACACAAAACATAGTTTGCTAAAACAAGTTAAGTCCAAAATTAACTATTTTACTCATGTTTACTACTACTGGATAAATGAGAACATTCACTCATTATTCCTGATATTTTATTGAAATACTATGAGGGCAAAGGTCAAACTTGCCCCTTTTCATTCTAAATGGAATAAAGGAATTCATGATATTAGTTTTTAGAGTTTTTGAGAGGAACATGTCATTATTTTCAAACATTGTAAATACAGACTTTGACTGTTTTGCATTTATAATACAGTATTATTTGCTGTGTTGAAACACATTCTGCTTTTTATGCAGACGGACGAAAAGGTGCAATGAGTGCTATTGGTAAAATTTGAAGAATGCTGGTTTTATATGCGAAAGAGGGTGTGAAAGATGTTAAATTATATACTTATTATATTATTTGGCACTTTGAATTCTAGAATTTTTAGTAGTATTTGAGTCAAGAGCCAAATGGGGTTGAGGTAATGTTCCTGATTAGTAGGCCCTAGAGATTTGATTTCCAGTTTACCGTCACCTGCCTGCATTATTAGTTTTCAACAGTCTTGAAAAAAAAATATTACTTAAATTACTTTTTTTGTCTTTTTTTGTTGATTTATGATGTTTATATGTGTAAACCGGTTGTATGATCTCAAAGTATTATCCATTATCATAACAAACACTTCTTCCCTGTGTTTTTACATACATGACATGTAAAAAGCAGTAAATAACTGTCAGAGGTGGATAATGTATAATGAAAAAGTTGCCTAATTTAGCGATGAAAAAAAAGTTACGCTAAACCGGAAATCAAAACTCAAGGGCCTTAAAAGGACAGCTTGAAGTTCATCTTTTGTCACAAAGTAGGGGTAGCACTAAGGGTGTGTTCACACACAGGAATTTAGTCATGACTATATTCTTGCTCGTGAGCCGCTCATGACCAAAATACCAGTGTGAACACAATTATATAAAGTGTCTCGCTCGTGACCAAAAGTGATGCGCTACTAGATTTAACACACAAGTCCTGTCTATGTGTGAACTGCTTAGTTGTCTCACTCTAGAGCCAGTCATGACTATTATGTGTGAACACAGCCTTAGTTAAATTCAAAGGGTTTTCTAAATTTCTAGTGTTTTTAGATACTTAACAGTTCATCAAGCTCAAGGATGTGTCTCTATTACATCAAAGTTTAATACAATAGATGCAGTGATATTAAGATGTAGATAGAGTACATCAAAATCATTTACGTTTTTATTGTTTCATATGCCGATACAACTCAAAAAATAGGTATCCAGTATTGACTTTTTTGCTATCCAGTATTGACTTTTTTGCTGGTATGTACCAACTTTACCAACCTTTAATTTATACTCGGACTGCAAAGTGTGTTTTTAAATGCAACAGCAATGCACGTTTCAACAGTGCCGTACGAAGCTGGGGACATGTGGCCCAAGGGGCACTCGAAAAATTTTGATAGGTATGTGAGATCCGCGATATCCAACATAGGGTCTTGCAGAACGGATTTTTGGTCAAAAATAGGGTCTATGGAACTGATTTTTTCCCAAATTGAGGTCTCGAGAACTGCAGTTTTCCCATAAAAATATGACTATTTGAACTGAAAATCGCTCAAAATTATCTTGAAAACGTAGTAAAACACATTTCTGAATCATTTTCTTTGAAAATGGGGTCTTTGGAACTGAAATAATCTTGAAATAGAGCATCTTGGGGAGCGGAAGCGGAGGCTTGAAAAGGGGGTCTTGAGGGCGGCACATACCCGTCAATGTAAGTAAGCCCCCCGGGACATGTGGGGGAGGGGGGGGGGAGCACAAAATCAAAAAAGCTGGACAAAATGTTTACTCATTTAAATAAATTACTGCCCAGGCATTACCGACCTGTTGTTATTTTAAGTAAGCTTTTCGTCCCGCTATTGATAATTTTAATGCAAAATGTTCAAAAAATTGCAAGATTTATACAAATTTCTAGACTTTACCCCGGGGGGATTTAACATTAATTTTTGCATGAATTTCAAGCTTGATTTTTTAGCTGAATTGGCAAATTTTGTTCATGCTATGCGCACATTACAAACAAATCCCATAGTTTTTTCTCCGGCCGTTTTTGTTCCAAAATGTTTACCCTAGTTCTCTCATTTGCCCCCAGTTTAACCCCTCATTTTGAAATTTCTTGCATCACAACTGACAGTATATTTATCGGGACAATTAAAGCATGAATTTGGTCTGTTATTGGGACGGTAAACATGTTAGCTCTCCTGGCTTACATGCCTTCGTACGGTCCTGGGTTTAACCTTGTGGTCATAATGCTTGAAATATGTCAGACTAAACTTGACCTAAGCATAACTGTTGTGTTTAGCTCTGCATCTTGAGGATGTAATGATTTTTTTTTACTTTGAATTAAGTATTCAACCCATAAAATTTAGCTGTATACCTTTTGTAAAGCATTACCATTATCCTGTAAGCATATGGTTACTGTAACCATCATTGCAGACTTATGGGTTTCACAAACATGATAAAGTGAGATAATGGAACTTTATCAATAAGAACTCGGAAATAAGTTGTTATACTGTGGTATTTATCAGATTTTTTTCATGAATATTAATTCGTACTTAATTTTATACCTGAATTGATACTGGAAATTAGCTTCTTCTTTTTTTAATTCATATTATTGGGAAAGTTCTGCATTTGACTAAGTTCTATTACAGGGCACTGTGTAAGCCAAATCTTGAGTCATAAAAATGAATTTTTATCCTATTTTGAGCTATCACTACTAAAAATTTCAAATCTTAACAGAATAAGAAAGTACTGTTTGCCCATCTTATATCGTCCTGTATTGGAAAGACATTAATTATTTTATTTTTCCAGGTCTGGTGGGAGCCGGCATCAACCACCTAAAATAAGATTTATATAGTAAAATTTGTTTTTGGTACAGCGATCATGACAGTTCTGTCAAGTTACTACAAGATAGCCATTAAATATGGGGAATTTGTAGTGTAAATTCAACGAGGCAATGCTGCTTGTCCTAGTTGTCAATTTGATTTGCGGGTAATTATTTCAATTTGAAATATGTATATAATTGCAGCTGGGCAACTTTATTTTAACTGTATGTAATGTATGTATGTATGTAAACCAAACTTTATATTACAATGTCTTCATTTGCAATTATGACCATTTTGTTAATATTGTAGTCTTGAATGAATATCAGAGTTATTTTGTTGAATTTTGAAATCTGTACATATTGATGATAACATTCGATGATATTATGTAGAAGTGTGTGCGTGCGTGGAGGGGCATGTGTAGGGAGAGCGCACTCTCTTGTTATTTATTGAATCTTGTAATAAAGATACTGGACATTTATAACAATTTTGATTTAATGTGACATAAATGGCATATATTAAAATTGTGCCCTGATTCTGAGAAAAAACTTGAAGATATGTGTAGTCTAATTGTTGTTATTGTGATGATGACCTAATCAAAACTTGTGATGTGTTTGGGTGAAAAAATACTTCTTGACTTCTTCTTAGTTTTGAAATACGAAATGTCTTCAAAATCTTATTCCCCGGGGGGCCACTCAGATATATTGATGTACACGTGCGTGAACATAGGTTTACAAAATACCCCCTAAACAAGTTTTAGCTTCCCTTGAAGAAACATCCCTAAACAAGGATTCGCATTTTACTCCCTAATAGTTGGATTTTTTCTTCAGGTTTTGAAAAAATGCCCCTTTTTGTTGAAAATCAGTGTTTTTAGACCTAAACATGTGCAGTGCTTTCCGTGTTGGTCACGAAAAAATGGTGTCAAATGCAGTGCTCAAATTTAGAAGATAGCGTTGCCTCATTGCGTATGTAAAACTTTGGTCCTGCCATGGAAATGCCCATAATTGTAAAACTTTTGATCGAGATACGGAAAAAACCATAATTGTAAAACATGGGTTCGGGGGCCCTGTTTCATAAAGATTTGAATCAAGCATTCGTTTGATTTATTAAGCGTAAAAAATGTAAATTTACTTTGATTCAATCATATGTACGCTTAATATGTACTCTTTATGAAACAGGCCCCCTGATACAGAAATTTTGGGTTTGGGTACAGAAACACCCATAATTATAAAACTTGGTTCTGGAGTCAGAAACAACAACAACAACATAGCATGTTTTTCCGTACCCAGAACAACATGTAAAGAGACTTGAAGCACCTTTGACATAAGGCGTCACAAAGTTGCATCATGAACCATTTTTTCTAAATAGATTTTATTATTGCTATCATGAGAAAGACATACAATGGATCTATAAACTGTACAAAGAAAAATACATTAATACAAATATACAACAGAATTATTAAAAGCATGTTACAACATAGCAGTATAAAGCATTACAGGTATTGACAGTTTGTAATTATTAAATATTCACATAAGGTTCATATATAAAATATACTCACTTTTACTCACTCACATGTACATAGCTCGATCGAAAATTACAAATTATATAGATCCCATTTCACCAAAAACACATCTTATGTGCAGTATTTACAGATAAACAGTTTGTAAGAGGCCAGCTCTCTAAAATAGAACACACTTTCAAAAAGGAACATGGGCACAAACACAAGAAGCAACTCAGTCAGTCCACTTCTCGCTCGGGCTGACGCCCACACTCCCTGGTCTTTCTTGATGGAATATTGAGAAAACGAACTTCCAGTGAGCAAAATTAATACTGCCTTTGACGGGTATACTGTAGTCACCGCTAAAAATCTGAAATGTGGCCATTGCTGGAGTGACAATGCAGTATTATTTCACATGCTCAAGATCAATATGCAATATTTAGAAACATGTCAAAAACTCCCACTCTCTCACATACTTAATCTGTGAATACGATAGCTAGCCTACCAAATCTTTGATGCACAAAGTATAGCTGTTTAATGAATTCCAATGTTTCTACCTATCTAACAAGAGTCATTTGATGGTGAAAATATTAACTGGTTACCAAATATCTAAGACACAAGGGATACCAAATGTTGATTTTTATCACCAAGCCTTCGTTTATTGTTAGAAAATATATTGGGATTTAAGTAACAAAAAGACTTGTAACAATATTTGGTATCCCACAAAAACAGTATAATTTGACCCTCAGTCACACATCACCGTATAGAGCCCAATGTATGCATAATGTACACAATCCCACTATTATTTTGTTTTATACCGAACATTGCTGTTTTCATGTGTTTGTTCAATTGTTATCCATTGGGTGGTGTCCGTGTGACACATGTTGTGAAACTTTTGTATGTTATTCGTACTTTATGCTATATATGTTGATGTGTTACTAAGCCCTTACAGATTCACTTCAGCCTTAACTTGTCATAAAAAGATAGCTAATATCAGTACTGTCTACCAGAAAGATAATTAAAAATATGCATTAAAATTTATTTTCTTTGGGAGTTAAGCTAAAAGTGTAAAAAAATTTAGTTAGTTCCCTAACTTCTTACGAAAAAATGTTCCCCTATACTCTATAAACTTTGAAGAACAAAGTAAGTAGCCGATTAATACACATTTTTCCCCATTTTTTTAAAATCATAACTACGTACCCAATCTTGCTGAATATTCAAATGAACTTATGTTCAAGGTTTGTCCTATTTGTAGCAACAAAATTAGCCAAAAATAATACCAAAATCATGAAAAGATTCATGCACACAATATATTAATACACAGTGATTTGGTCTTAATCAATTCTAATCATTCATTGCCAGTGTATTACACAATACAAAAACACCAGTTCACAATGTTTTAGAATACAAGGGATATGCTGTGTATCTTGTAACATAGTCTGGTTGCTTACTGTGTACTCAAAGTTTATAGAGTATAGTGTACAGCTAGCTGCACAAAAGTCTTGAGCAACATCAGGGTTGAGTGCCAGAAGCTCAGTTTTATGTAATAATTATCACCAACAAATGGTGGAGTCTACAGATTCAGTTGCGGCTCAATGGCCCAACAACTAAAGATAAAAGCATGTTTGGTGTCTAGGCATAAGATTGTCCCTTTGACACAAAACACAACGCACGCACTTACAATTAATGCATTTTCTTTCAGAAAAATAAGTTGAAATGGTAACAAGTACTCCTGAAGCATATGGCCTTCTTTGGAGCAACCTTCTGCATGAGTTTCTAATACCATAAAATATTGATTTTCAAGATGTAAGAATGACAAAAAGTGGTTTGATCCATCTGTAGCCTTTCAAACAGATGCCAATGTGGCATAAAGTGGCAGGTGCCACAGTTATCTGAGTGGTATCATTTCTTTTGTGTAAAGTGCTACAAGAAAATAGCTGGCTGTGCCATAAGTTGAGTGTGCTTGAAATTTCATTGGACAATGAACTAACTAACTGCTAATTGTCTTGTGAAAAGTCACTTGCAAAAGGCACAATATTTCTCTTAAGTTGAACATTTAACAATTGAAACTTTCTGTTGAAGTGTCCCTGTTCAGTCTACTATTATTCCTGATATCTTGAGTTAAAAAGTAAATCTGTTTACTGGATTTACTTGTGTTAGCAAACTACGTTTTGTGTTGCCCCTGCAACACTTCTTCGGGTTTTGACCCGCTGGATTGGTCACTTGACAGACGACTCGGGATGGTTTTGATGGCCTGGTCCCATGTAATCGCACTGAATTGGTCACACGACCTATCCAGCTGGTCAAAACCTGATGAAAAGTTGCAGGGGCAACACAAAACATAGTTTGCTAAAACAAGTTAAGTCCAAAATTAACTATTTTACTCATGTTTACTACTACTGGATAAATGAGAACATTCACTCATTATTCCTGATATTTTATTGAAATACTATGAGGGCAAAGGTCAAACTTGCCCCTTTTCATTCTAAATGGAATAAAGGAATTCATGATATTAGTTTTTAGAGTTTTTGAGAGGAACATGTCATTATTTTCAAACATTGTAAATACAGACTTTGACTGTTTTGCATTTATAATACAGTATTATTTGCTGTGTTGAAACACATTCTGCTTTTTATGCAGACGGACGAAAAGGTGCAATGAGTGCTATTGGTAAAATTTGAAGAATGCTGGTTTTATATGCGAAAGAGGGTGTGAAAGATGTTAAATTATATACTTATTATATTATTTGGCACTTTGAATTCTAGAATTTTTAGTAGTATTTGAGTCAAGAGCCAAATGGGGTTGAGGTAATGTTCCTGATTAGTAGGCCCTAGAGATTTGATTTCCAGTTTACCGTCACCTGCCTGCATTATTAGTTTTCAACAGTCTTGAAAAAAAAATATTACTTAAATTACTTTTTTTGTCTTTTTTTGTTGATTTATGATGTTTATATGTGTAAACCGGTTGTATGATCTCAAAGTATTATCCATTATCATAACAAACACTTCTTCCCTGTGTTTTTACATACATGACATGTAAAAAGCAGTAAATAACTGTCAGAGGTGGATAATGTATAATGAAAAAGTTGCCTAATTTAGCGATGAAAAAAAAGTTACGCTAAACCGGAAATCAAAACTCAAGGGCCTTAAAAGGACAGCTTGAAGTTCATCTTTTGTCACAAAGTAGGGGTAGCACTAAGGGTGTGTTCACACACAGGAATTTAGTCATGACTATATTCTTGCTCGTGAGCCGCTCATGACCAAAATACCAGTGTGAACACAATTATATAAAGTGTCTCGCTCGTGACCAAAAGTGATGCGCTACTAGATTTAACACACAAGTCCTGTCTATGTGTGAACTGCTTAGTTGTCTCACTCTAGAGCCAGTCATGACTATTATGTGTGAACACAGCCTTAGTTAAATTCAAAGGGTTTTCTAAATTTCTAGTGTTTTTAGATACTTAACAGTTCATCAAGCTCAAGGATGTGTCTCTATTACATCAAAGTTTAATACAATAGATGCAGTGATATTAAGATGTAGATAGAGTACATCAAAATCATTTACGTTTTTATTGTTTCATATGCCGATACAACTCAAAAAATAGGTATCCAGTATTGACTTTTTTGCTATCCAGTATTGACTTTTTTGCTGGTATGTACCAACTTTACCAACCTTTAATTTATACTCGGACTGCAAAGTGTGTTTTTAAATGCAACAGCAATGCACGTTTCAACAGTGCCGTACGAAGCTGGGGACATGTGGCCCAAGGGG
>JXSR01S024142.1:10315-21633 GCA_000969725.1 Ophiothrix spiculata | reverse complement strand
TTCAATGGTTACTCTGCTGGATCTAAGGGCAGTGGTTCAAACCTCAGAAGTGGAAACCTCAGCAGTAGTTCCCTCTTCAATGGTTACTCTGCTGGATCCAAGAGCAGTGGTTCAAACCTCAGAAGTGGAAACCTGATTTTAAAATGTTACATAAATATGATAAGTACTCTTAAAATAAATTTTATCAGCCTTCTGTTACACTTGAATTTTTATGGCCAACCCTAGATTTTTTCAAAGCAAAAGAAATTGATACTTCCTCATCAGTAACAAACACACTGAGCAGGACAGTAGTTCTACTTTGTGGACAGTTTGTTGAATCAGTCTGTCTTCATTCAAAGTGCACACAAGATTAACTTAATATCTCAGTAAATATTATTAGACCTGCCTCATCCCCGGGGAATCAGGTCATCAAAATGCAATGTTTGTATTTGGCAAAGTACACAGTAAGTAATCTTTAAATGACACAATACACAGGGTGTAAAATACTCTTAAGAGTTTTTATCCTTGCATAGTGAAACAAATGCAAGGAACTTTGATCCATCTTATGAGGTTGTAAGAAGAGGATGTTTACAAGCCAGTCCCTATTGAACGAAATCCATACGACAAGTTGCGCATGTTGAAAATGGCAGGCAAAGACGACATTTCCTTCCTGAATATAACCAAACAACAACACTGGTGCCATAGATGCAAGAAAAAGGTATTAGATGAAAAAGTACCTTTTCTATCAAGTTAAATTGAACCAAGAAATTGAATGATTGCATCTGTGACTTTTGAATACTATGAAGTGATTTCATTTGGAGAGGACAAAATTTAGTGATTTTTTTTGTAATATTGGATTTAATTTCACTAATTTAGAACATTTTACATTGGTTTCAAATAAAATTTAGAGTGAGGGATTTAATTTAGCAACTTTCCAGTCAAGCGGAATTAGCAAAATTAAATCTGTAGCAAATATTTCTCACTTAATAGATCAACAGAATGTAGCCTAGCTTACGTCAAAAATTTATTTTGATTTTCATGGTTAAAAAATGTGGTGGATAACATAAGGCAAAAAAGAAACCTGTGTGTTCTTCGCTAAAAGAAACTCATGTCTATTACCTTTATCTAGATCGTAAGATGTTAAGGAGTTGTGGCTTTTTGTTCTGACCGCATCTTATGCATGGAGGATACGGCAACCACAATGCCTTCCTGATCAACAACCCAAGGATGTCAAAATGGTTTTTGAATTTAGTCTTTGCAAGAAGAATAAACATGATAAATAGATGTTATGTATTTTAATACACAATAATTAAAATTGGCTGCTAAAGATAATGAAAGTTAGTATGTACAAATATATAGGTAAAACAGATATGCATAAATTTGGATTTATATGACCCTACATCTATTTGATATCAAAAATTGTAGCATACAGTATGATTTACATGATTTTACCATTGCATAACTTGCTTAAACTTTTTATGTTAATATGTTAATACAACTCATGACAGTTTGTAAAATATAGTTTTCTGACAAGATTCTTGAATATGTTCTGCAGCCATAGTAAAATCAAGAATAGAATACACATGACAGACCAGACCCACCTTTTAAAATTTTTGGCACCCCTTACCAAAGCACTGATCTATGAATGTGTATATACCTTTAATATACTTTAATAATACATGTACCTTCAGTCATTTATCAAAAAAAAAAACGATTCCCATTTTTAACAGTTTTGGTTACCCCTGGTCCGTATCTCCCCTTTCAAAATGCTTTAATTTACTCTGGGAGGTGTGTTACCTCAGTTGCCCTGTAAATACAGCGCGGCTGTGTTGATGTTATTTTACCCTGTCACACGGTACATCCGACATGTATTTATCTGTATTAAACCTGAGATGGCTACATTCATCACTGCTCATTGATTGTGCTTATTCGTGTTGGTGATTATTCTTTTCAGACCTTTTTTGTATCCAAATGATGCCAGTGGCCTGCTAAATGGCCATACAATTTTGAATAATGAATAATGTTTGATTTCACTTTACTTACTGCAGAGTACATGTGCTCCCCGTCTAAAAGATTTGAATAATGATAAACATATTTATTGCTTAAATTACACAAACTAGGAATGATTGTGTTTTTACATTAATTGTGGACAAATTTTGTGTTTATTATTTAAGTTTGTAAAAATTACACTAAGATCTACAAGTTACATTACAAAAGTCAGTGAAATAGATGAATTAATTATAGATTAATAACTGCGTATTACTTGACGCGAGTGAAATTTTACAACAATAATGCACCGCATGCTGAAGTTGGAGTTGTCCGCACTCACGAGGCGCAGCCGAGTGAGTTGGACAACTTCGACTTCAGCACAAGGTGCATTATTTTTGTACAATTTCACGAGCGCCAAAGTAAAGAGCAGTTATTAATCTAATTCATAAACGACAATGATTAGAATAAAATTGCAAAAACATTAAACGGCTTAATTATTTAAAAATACAACCATCCATCGTCCCATGTTAATCATTGTAATTTAGATTTACCTTTCTTTTAAAATGAAACTTGCCATACAAGCGCGAGCATGTTGCGCGAATGCGTACATGGAATTGTACAACGCACTACGCGATACGCACCGTGCAACTAGATGAGATTAATGAATGCGTAAAAGTTACCAACTGTCCAATTAGATTTACAATTTCAACACGTACTTAACGCAGAGTGTATGAATTCCTGATATCCAGTCTGAAAGATTATAATTGATTTGATGTGATTACATGATATCTCATGTTACTTTGTGATAAGTTTCACATGATTTCATACATAATGGGCAAAATTTAACATCTTTCTTCTCTTTAATCTGTGCAAAAATATGTAAAGTTCGTACAAACCACCACGCTCACTGCGCTCGTCCTCCGAAAAATTACTTGTTGTTCCACGTGTAAGTTTGAAGGCAGCCGGTGAACGCTCATTCACGTTTGCAGCTCCGACTGTTTGGAACTCTCTTCCATGCAGTCTCCGCAACTACTCAAACTTGTTGCAGTTCAAACGTGAGCTGAAAACATACCTTTTCCGGCAAGCATTTCCAGATTCATAAGTTTGTTTTCTGTTTTTGTAGTGTTTTTGTTTTAGCGCTTAGAGTTTTTTGTAGATTTTGCGCTATATAAATGCGATTTATTATTATTATTATTATTAAGTTTTATATCATTGGCAGTTGCCTTAAAACTGTTATATTGGGTTTAGGGATGAATGACAAGTTTTGTTCAGTGGAATTTGAAGAAATGCCACAGCTTGATCAGAAGATTAATTATATCCATAAATGAATATAGGTAATTCTCAAATGAAAAAGTACATCTTTTTGCCAAAAGATGATGTGTGTTTCTGGCTTGTGAGCAATTTTTTTTAATTCCAGAGAGTCTTCAAGTTATTCTGGGTGACAAACTGTATGTCTGAATTGTAATCGCATGAACTAACCCCATCATATGATATGATTGTATATCAAGATTCTAATAAGTCGACTTGATCATAGTAGTAGAGTTATAGGCCTACCAATTGGATTACATGTTTATTTAGAGATGGTAGACCATTTTCCCAAGATGCATTGCTCATTGCTCAAAAGATGTTCTTGTTTTGTTGCTTGAACTTATCAGCTATTAGCAAGATTTTTGTAATTGCCAATGCCTGTTGCTACGTGCAAACTGAAAGTGTGTTATTGGTGATTGGTTATCACGGTATTTGACATATATGGATATCCAATTTATCACCCCCACCAAAAAAAGATGTGAGGACCTTCCCACCATGCCTTGCTTCAAATGAGACACTTTGTACAGGTTGCCATGAATAGCTTTAGTGATGAAACATAGCACAATTTACAGAACTCATCCCAATAATGCATTTCAGATATGTTTTATCACTAAATCTATTCATGACAACCTGTACAAAATACCCACTGGAAGCAAGGCATGATGGGAAGGTCCTGATATCTTCCTTTACCACCACCAGGTATACCTGTATGCAGCGTCCCAAAAAAGAGAATTCCCACAGGGGACAAACAGCTTAACATGACTTCTGAACCACGGAGCAATAAGAGTAAAGTTTCTTGCCCAAGGAGACATGGTCCAACTGGCCGTGCTGCCCGGTGCTCGAACCAAAAACCTCTGTATTACGAGTCCTGTGCCCTAACTGCTTGACATCTGCGCTCATGATGTTCAAATGACATGACACTAAAAATCAATCCTCTGCGATAATTAATCTGGATATCATTTGTTAAGGGCACAAATATCAACTAGTATCCATATTTTTCAACTATATTTATCAATAATATTAAAAAACATATCAGTAATCCTAATAAAGGATTCAAATTTAATTTTCATTTGTTATATTTTAAAAACACTATATATATTTTATTTTATTATTTTTCATTAAATTATATGAGAAATTTTAATGTGCGATATTCCTACCAGTAGAATAAAACTCTTTTTTTGATAAAAAAAAGTGCATTTGTAATTTAGCTTTAAACGAATAGCTTTTTTATTACATGAAAACAAGATTTGATTGGTTATTCATCCTATGTAAAACTAATCATCTGGGCTGTCTAGGCACGTGTGAAAGAGTGAAACTCAGCTTATTGATGGGGAGTTGGCAAAGATACATGCATATAAATGACATATAATGAGTGTCTCTAAAGCCAAAGTAAATGTAGAGACATTCATTGCAGATCTGACGAAAAAGAAAATCAGTTTTCACAGTGGTTCCCAAACAGTATAAGCAGCTAATATATACACTTTTAAGTGTTGATTTTGTAGGGTTCCAGCTGTATACAATTGTTGCCACAGAATGTACTAAAATATATAAAATCATACTGATTTTTTTGGGGTGGTTGATCCTTATTGTGGCAAAAGTAGTCAAAACATGGGTAGCAACTTAAAAAAGTGGCAAAACTACAACTTACTGGAATTGACAGACTTCCCAAATACTGGCTTTCCAAAAGTGATCTAAACCAGCTTCATTCCCCATTCTTTGGTATTTACAAATGCACAATTTGAATATACCAACTTCTGTGATTTATCGTAGCATATACACTCCCGGTCAAAAGTGTTTGCGCACCCTTAAATACGGGCAAAAACGTAATTATTATATCAAACGACCAAGACTGTGAAAAAAATCATGTTTTTTATAGAAGCTTAATGTATCCAATATAAGAAATTTATGTTTCCTATGATATTCGATCTTCCATAACCATAAAAATGACCGATTTCCTGGACCATATACAAATAGACCACTGCCACTTTTTGATATGTTCCTATGTTGTTTATTATTCAATGCTCATTATCACTGTGTAGCCGTAAAGAACATTTTCAGGTAAAAAGTTGTCCAACAAATGTACAGTTATGTATTTAAACCACGTTTATTATGTGCAGAAGAAAGTACACAATATGTGCTTGTCGATAATATTTCTTAATACAGCATAGGTGACATACCAAGCTTTACCCTGATCATATCTGATGGAGCTAGGTGACATACTAAACTTTGTAAACCATGCCTTTAGATTTGAATCAGCTTCCCAAATACTTCAAAAAGTTATCCAAACCAGCTTTAATTGCCATTCCCTATACATAAACTAAATTTATCCTAGCATATATATTTTGAGCGTTTCATACCTCGCATTTCAACATATTTGCATAGGTGTTTGTTGTTTAAAATATAAACAGGGATCAAATAAATGCTTTAAGATAATATTTCATATAATATTTCATATGGCTCATTCTCCGATAAACCGTGCAACTTTGGTTAGAGAAATGTTGAAATTTCGACTACTAACAACTCATGAAAAACATACAAAATCATAAACTCTTATGGCTTCTGAAGAAGAAAAAGTGCATGGGAGATGTTTTAAAAATACTTGATTTTTAACCATTGTATTCCCTATACCTAATGTTCGTATCTGTCGGTTCGTATCTGTTAGAATCTTTTTTTAAATATTCATTATTGAGAAAATTAGTTTTCTTATAAACTTGATCTTTACACTAATTTAGGAGCTTTACACATACTACACTGTGGTATAGTATTTTGCTCATAGTGTACTGCCTTTTGCGAGAAAGGAGCAAAATGTTTCTTTCGTATCTGTCGCGACGTGACAGTCACATAGGGTATTTTTTATATTAATATCCTTGTAAATCATTACTGTAAATATATAATTCTATATAACATATATGTTATTCAACAATTAAGTTTACTTGATAAACCCAATGCGGAATCATCCATCAACAAATTCATTTTCAAACTTTGTTATCGATTTTAGAATCTGCTTCGTATCTGTTTGCAATATTGGTGACATGCTTTAAAAAGCTCGTATGCCATATCAAATACTTAATATAATTCAACTTTATATGTCATTATCAATTACGGGCTGTTTTAACAGCGTGCATTGCGTTTGATATGCCCGAATATTTTAGGAACGGGGGCACATAAAACATAAAAAGTATGGCTGGCGACATGAGGAAAAGTAACGATTTGGCATTTTCAGATTAATTGTTATCTACTTTCCTGGAATGATAAATTGTTTAGCTTCACATATATTACTAATGTGACTCTAATGTATCACCTAAACCACTCAAATAATTTATAATAGGTTTAACAACGTTAAACAAGCGACACGATCATGAGCGACACCAAAACCGCAAAGTTGCACACTTTATCGGAGAATAAGCCATATACAGCATAGGTGACATACCAAGCTTAACCAGTGATCATATCAGATGGAGCTAGGTGACATACTAAACTTCAACGATTGGTATATGACACTCAGAAAAAAAAATAGATTTGAAGCTTTAAGTGCACTACATATTTCCTTTTTTGTGATGGCATCTTTCAAATAATATTAAACAAAATGAGAGGTGTTTTAATGAAAGGAGTGAAAAGTTACAAATTTTAAAATAAGTTCTTACATTTTTCTTTCATCTTATCAGCTTTGGAATGATAGTATGGTATACTTTATTTTTTCATTTTCCATTTAGAGATTGAAATTTAAGGCAGTCCACAGATTATCTAGGAATAATATTAAGCCACAAATCAAGTTTTAAGTGGCACTCATATGCCTTACTTTTACAGGAAAAAATAAGAATTTGACTCTGAAAATGCAGGATTATAGTAGCAAATATGAATGATCAATTAACTATAAAAACCCTACATTTTAGAGTATAATTGCATGTCCCAAATTTAAAATTAAAAATCCTTGATTGACCCTATATTTCAACATCAGGAGATATTTTTTTCATTTAAAACTTTCCATTTATTTCACAAAAGTAGACCTCAAAAATAAAACGTATGTGATTGATCATTTTTCTGAAATCAGAATACAGTACTTTTACATATTGTTTACTCCCGACAATGATATAAAAGCAGTGTTTTTGGCACAAATAAATTTTACAAATCATGTTATTTTATTCTTAACACAATTTTCTGTCTTTTTTCTTTCATGTTTTATTCTTGTGGTTGTGTCTTACCGGATGCTTGAAAAAATAGGTAAGTGGGTTTGATGTAAATCTAGAGTTTTGTCTCCTGGGTTTTCATTTCAATGCTACCTTAAAGGGTTTCCTATTTTATTTCATACAATAGAGTGATATAACCCATATTAATTTAAAATATATTGAACTGCAGGCATAGAAATGTTGAAGCTTTCAGTTGATTTCAGTTGTTTCAGAACTGTACACTTTTCTAGCTCTTCGGTGTGAATTTTGACTCCTTTTCATCTTTTATTGAAAGTCCGTTATCATGCCTAGAATGGTCTAGTTCCTGTAAATGTTTGTAAGGATGGAGCTATATGAAGTGCCCTGATGATGTTATGAATTAACCAAATTTTATTTATAATTGTTAAGGGCAAAACATACTTTCCATTTTTCTAATTGTGAAAAACCACCATTTAAATGATAAATTACCTTTAGTAGTCCTGTAGAATAGCTTGACAAAAATGAGGAAATGTTTCACTAATATTAAGATTCTAAATGCTTATTGTCATTGCAGTGGTGAGAAAATGTTTATTCAAAATAAAAATTGGATGTAGATTAGTTTCGTCATAAAACCCCTGACCTACATAATGCTGCTTTCAAACAAAACTCCTGTCAAATCACAGCAAATTATACCGGAAACATGAGTTAATTATTGCAGACAAGAGAAGCCAATACCATCTGTTTCAAGGAAGAAGCCCATTAGCGCTTAATCCGTCATGTTATAATCTGACATTTCTATATGTACGAGTAATAGAAGCTTCGGCATGACATTTTGACAAGTCTGGTGCATTCTGACAGTATAAAATTGACAGTGATACATCCAGCAATTTGAAAATCAATTTTAGTTTTCATAAATGTGTTGAGTTTTGTGGGCATTTGGCTTGTCCAGACATTTTGATGAGTGCCTAACATCTGCAGTTTGTAATTATTAGCTCTAGATGAACTTCTTTTGCATGTTTCAAGTATCCTATTCAAAATTAAAAAATTGAAAATGCAGACTTAAGTCACATGAACAATTTTATTTACAAATGTCTAATTAGCTCTAGCTAATCCGTCAACTGGATAAGTCTGACCCTCTGACCTAAATAAATGTTGCTTTCAAACAAAACTCCTGTCAAATCACAGCAAATTATACCGGAAACATGAGTTAATTATTGCAGACAAGAGAAGCCCATACCACCTGTTTTCAGGAGGAAGCCCATTAGCACTTAATCCATCATGTTATAATCTGACATTTATATATGTATGAGTAATAGAAGCTTCTGCATGACATTTTGCCATTAGTCTGGTGCATTCTGACAGTGATATGTCCAGCAATCTGTCCAGCAATCTAAAAATCAATTTTGGTTTTCATAGATATGTTGAGCTTTGTGGTTGATATGCCAACTGAAGTGATATTTATAGACATTTGACACGTCCAGACGTTTTTACAAGAACATGACTGCTGCAATATGAAATTACCTTTAAATAAAGTTTTTGCATGTTTAATACATTTATTTAAAATCCTAGGCTATTTTTTGAATTCGTTTTGATTTTGATCCTTTTCTGTTATCTCACTTTATATTATGATTTTGATGAAATCAACTTTCTTCTGAAACTGTTATGATAATTGTGATAGCATATTACAATAAAGAAAGTAGCATCGCATTTTGAAGGAAACAGGAAAATATCTCCT
Organism: Ophiothrix spiculata; assembly: GCA_000969725.1. Taxonomy (NCBI): domain Eukaryota; kingdom Metazoa; phylum Echinodermata; class Ophiuroidea; order Amphilepidida; family Ophiotrichidae; genus Ophiothrix; species Ophiothrix spiculata. The sequence continues at coordinate 12,477 of JXSR01S024142.1, read as the reverse complement.
TGTAATTTATTAGGCTTCCTTTACACAAATCCTGTTCAATGTAATGAAAGTTATAAAATCATGATTATTTTGATATTTGTATGAATATCCAGGTTGATATAAATTTCTTTAAACATTGGAAAAATAAATATCTAAAAGCACCACATTTTAGCTGCTCTTTTAATGCCCATTTCAAAAATTCTTTTCTTCTAAAATATATCTGAATTTTCCTGTAAACCGTATTTCTTTGATCTTTTCCATCATAAAGTTGAGCAAATGTGTTACGCAATAAACTATGAGGTGTTTATTCATTCTTCTGTGTAAATTGCATTCACCGCATCCACAGGCCTAGTAAAGTTTCTACTTGACCCAACAAATGGCTTATAAAGTGTTGAAAGACAACAACTAACAAGCAATTTTGTCTGAACATCAATACAAATTTGGTGGAGCTTTTCCACTTTTAGTTTTAAAGGTATGCTTCTAGAGTTTTAAATTGTTTTCAATTTATTGAGACCCACAAAGTTTAAGCATACAGCAGCGTAGTCTGATCCTAGGACCTTGATTTTTCCTGTGTTTCTATCCACAATATAAATCCACTATCACATACCACTTTGCTAGAAAGCCCAGAATTCTACATAGCAGACTGATCGCAAAGCAGACAGATCGCCCCTCCCGAAAAAAATAGACTTTTTTCGGTGTAGGTAGTGAAGTGGCTATCTAGATCACTGTACTTGGTATTTATATCTCTCATGTTGGTTAGTGTCACCTGAAAAACAAGGGTTCTATTAATCGAACTACAGCAGCGTTGATTTGTTTTATTTGTGTGTTTGCTTATTTGTTTAAGTAGGGTGTACAAAGAGGATGTGCTTGCTGGTTGGTGGTTACAGACATTTCATGAAATCTCAAATATACATAATTCATACATTTTATGTTTCCCATGATAAATTTATTTGATATCTCTCTTCACACTACATTAGCTATCCAAAATATATTTAAACGTTAGATTAGTACAGGCCTGGAAATTCTGGGTAACTCGGCCACTTGGCGGCCATGAAATTCAGGAAGCTTGTGGGAAATTGTAAGCTTTACAGCCGTTTAATGCAGGAAATGTGGAAATCTCAGTTATTGGTTACAGAGAAATTTACATTTTTTCCAGGCTTAGAATAGATTACCATAACCAGAAAGAAAAAGGTCCTCCAAAATCTTTTGGAAAGGTCAAGCTAGTTTCACCTTTTTGAAAAAGATCCAAACGTCAACTTTAGAATCTTGTTTTACCCCAAGGTTAGGTAACTTTTAGGCTACTCAAAAATGTATTGGACAATGTAAACAGAAATCCAGAAGACAGGGCCCCTTTTTTGTGAAATGTAACCCCTACCATGGATTTTTGTTTAAATTGTCCAATAAATATGTATTTGCCTATAGAGTTTTGTCATGAAAATGAATACAAGTGAAACATCAAGGAAGAATCAAGGAGTCTCCTGCTCCAGGCCCACATGTGTGTGAAGAATTGCATGATGTGAGAGCATTTATGATTAAATTCCACTCATTCATTATTAACAAGCTCCTTTAGGGTGTTTTGATATATGATTGTTATAAGCTTAGTAGTGTGCCATTTGGCAGTGATTTACATGATTAATCAGGGGACTTCATTCAGGAATTAATCAAAGAAGTTCAAACTTAAAATGAGAATTTCAAGTGAATCATTAGTTATAATCTGAATGCGCATTGTTGGGTTGATTTATGGTCCAATTTAGTTCCCAACTTGCTTGAAGATAGCAAGGTGATTTGGAACATCACAAATTGTTGTCTTAAAAGATTGATATATATAGTAATAAGTACTACAATGGTGAAAGACAACAAATAAATTTGAAATAAACCGGTTTCTTGCGTTTGCATGTTAAGCTGGTTATATAGCTAGGGATAGCTTAACACAGCCTTAGGTCATTTCTCTCTAAACACCATTAACCCTTACCCTCCTACGTACTACAACGTACTACAGTAAGAAATCAAGAATTAGCCCAAATACGTCACAGACGGCGAATATAATTGATCAGGAAATTGCTGCCCGGGCAGGCCGCGCTCGGTGGCTTGGTATAGCTGGACATTGGGTCGGGATAGCGGGGGTCAGGGGTTTGAATCCCAGGGGGATCCGAGGGGAACCGGAAATTTTTTCATGACGTATT
>JXSR01S024140.1:8902-23053 GCA_000969725.1 Ophiothrix spiculata | reverse complement strand
TTTTGGCAAAACTTAAAATCTGCCAAAATATAGGGTCAGTCAAGCCCATTAAACAGGAGGGGTTTTTGTCGCCTTCTTGGTCATCTTGAACTTTTGGTTTTAGGTTTCTTAGGAGGTTGAGATAGTATTGAAAGAGAAGAACGTGGACTCATCCAACTCATATTAGTTAGAACTTATATGTTAATTTGTACCTAGGGACTTAGACCTGTCCTATGACCTGTTACATTTTCTATATAGTAATTTGTATTACCAAAGAGAGGCATCTTTTTTGAGGGGGGGGGGGGTTAAAAGATAAATGGTAAAAACAGTCATAAGGAACCTAACAATCAAAATTGTCAATTTAAAGCCATTCTGATTATATCAATCATGTTCTGTTTTTTATAATAAAAGTCCAAAAAGAGGCTTGTCCTTTTAAAATATAAATGACTGTTACACAAAAATAGTGGAAGAGCAGCGATTGCTGTAAAAGTAATGTATGCTCTATTGAAAAACAATGTTGAATTAAATGTTTGCTCTATTAAAAACAAATTGTGACCTCTAGGAATTTCATCTATATTATGTCTAAAGATTTTCAAGTTATGATAAAAGCAATTTTACACTATTCTAAATACACAAATGCATGCACATCATCATGTATAGTCACAAAGACCTTATAGCTCTTCTTTAAATTCATTCAAGGTTTATTAAAAAATATATTGTAATCCGAGCAAAATACTGAATTAAAACAATATATTTTACAGGCTTAAAACTACAAATCTATAAAAACAGGCAAAGACATTAAAATTACATATAAATGGCACAAATCTCATACCATGGGAGTAAAAAGGACCATCAGATCCATTCTAGTTTTCAAACATGTTATGTCAAATTTCACTAACTGCAGCCAGTTTTCATGGTTATATTTTCATGTTTTGTATGAATATTTTGTTAATTTTCTTACAGAAAACTAACCAATATGTTAGTTAGTGTATTTTGTAGAATGACATTTTTTATTTTTTACATGTTAGCACTAACACAATAACATAATATGTCATAGTTAGAGAATAATATTTTTGTTTTTAGTTCATTTAATTGTTGTTTCTCTTTAATTTGTCAAATACATGAAAGTGCATTGCACTATTGCACCTTAACCTTGCATATGTAAACATGATTTTAAACAGTTAAGTTATGGATTTTATATTGTTATTATTTCTTATAGAGTGTGAATTATAGTTTTCAACACAAAATGTTGTTCTGTTATGTCAATCATGTAGTTACGCAAAAAACAACACTTATCCAATCAAAAAAGCTAGCCCTTTTGTCATCCTTGGCAGTGCTGACAGTGGGTGTATGTGTATGGATTTGTTACTTCTGTGTAAGCTTACCCCAGGAAGACACTCTGACAAGTTAATTTGAACTTGAACTTTGAAGCTTGAGATCAAGGACAGATTTAGCTGTTTGTATGAAAATACCATTGGTGATTGCCTGGTAGCAGTGGGGGGGGGGGGGGGGTATCAGCACTGTACACATGAGTTGATATGAAGATTTGTATCTCTTCCTTTATGGTAAAATCCTGATCCTATTCACGGATTGGTGGTTGCTTCTGATGATGGAAACTGGAGCATGGATTGTTTTAGTCTTTGAAGGGAGCACAGAATTTGTTCATGGCAAAAAGAGGGGTTATATTTTGCCTGTGTTTAATCTAAGGGGATGTCACCTATTCCTCATATTTAAAGCAATACTATAAAGTGTTAAAAATGAAGCGCCCCCTGTCACCCATGACTTTTTATTTTTTTGGCTTATTGGGTTGGTTTTTGGTAGATATGAATACCCTCCAAACAATTTGGCTTAAAGATGCTTACTTTTTCTGCTTTGACCATTTGTTGAAATAAATTTGGGATCCCGAATTTCATTCCACATGTATTAGTATAGCAAACCATGCATGTGCGTTTTATCCATTTTTCGGTGGCAAAACAATTTTTTGACAAAATACCACATGAAAACGCTTTTAGATAGTCACATTCCTTCATTTAAGCGGTTTTTACTCTAAACCATTTTTGATCAAAATCTTATAGTATTGCTTTAACCCCAAACTAAGCATCGATCCGCTACCCCTAGATGTAAATGATGATTGTTTGTACCTATATTGAGCAAGTTTCAGAGTCGCTTCATGTGTTGCTACATCAAGCAATGGTAGGCTCAGGTCCTAGTGATCATTATGGTGGTATTAACAGATTCATAGGCTCATTTCCAGTCATCATGAGTTGGTTGGATTAATTATCACAATCAATTGGAATCCAGGTTCATGTCATTCATTGTAGGCGTATAATCTTGATAATAGCTGCCTTGTGTTAAAATTGCTGTGTGTCAGACGAAAACTTTGAAACTAGACATAGGTTTTAGAAAAACAGCTTTGAACAATTCCAAAATTCAAATTGAATTATGGCGTTAAATGGTAAATCGTGATACCATGCATGTTGTATGATATGTAAATTTGCCATTTGATAATTAAAGGGGCAATTCATGATCCACTTTTTATCCTCAAGGTCACCTCTATCAAATATGAGTTTTTTAGCTTATAAGAATCCTCAAGTGGTATATGTTACGATCCCCAAACCGTTCTTTCATATGTGCTTGCATTTTTGAGAAAAGTGAGAAAATGTGTTATTTTCTAATTATTGTCGGGGCCCCGACAGTAATTACAACACAGTAGTCTATGAGGATTTTCAAAATGCTGAAAAGCTTGTAACTTAGAAACGAACAGTCGGAATCAAGTGAAATTTTCAGTATATATTTATGTTGTACTCTTCTTTTTATTTAGCTAGAAAAGAGGCCACATCAAAATCATGAATTGCACCTTTAATAATTTCAAATGATTTTGTGTTTATAATGTGCAAGTAGCAATTTCACTCCCATCCGAATGTTGTTTTGAAAGAGTATAATCAAATTTCTTGCACTCAGGATTTCTGCTAGTACTAATAATATAGAGATTATATTGTCAAAGAAAAATGCTTATTGGGGAAAGATATCTCCATTTTGAAATTGAATTACGTGCAATGAACTTGTAAACCAATGTTCAGGGGTTTATATGGGGAACTACCGTGAATAAGTGTGTGATTAGATTCAAATGAAAACAGCAGGAAATTGCATTGGTTTTCACAGCTCAATTTAAAGGAAAGTGACTCACCAGGGCAACCCTAGAAATGTTTTGGCACCTTACCTGTTAAGCAGATGTGTGATCATGGACAGGTCATTTCATTCATGTAGCTTTGTCAATGTACTGTAAAGCACTTTAATTTCGCGGGTACTTTATTTCGCGAATTGTCAAAATGGAACAATTTTGCAAGGATTAAATTTCGCGAATTTGAAATTTTATTATTGTAATACATATAATTACATAATTTTGCGAGGGATTTAATTTCGCGAATTTAATGTCCTCGCGAAATTTAATACCTCGCGAAATTAAGTACGTTTACAGTATTCAATAAATATGATATCGGGGTTTAATTTAGCTGATATGGGAGGGTTGTGAAGTCACAAAATTTATTATCACACAATTTTTTAAACAATCATGGTAGACCTTTCAATAATAATCTTTGAAAATCTTATCCCCAAAGACACCCTAAAAACCCACATCTTTGGTGAAAACCCAATATGTTATGTTCAGAACAGAACTACTTACCTCGCCCCCCCCCTTTTTTTTTTCACTTTTTCAAAATGAGTGAAATCATGTTTTATTTCAACCAAAACAAACATTATGATATTGAACCCCTCTTCAAACCTCTGAATTCCAAACATGGAAAATTTTTAAGCTGCAAAATTAGGTGTCCTCAAAATTAATGTGTTTCACAGTACTTAAGCATGTTAAGAGGTTATTGAAAAGTCATAACTTCAAATGTTTTGTCTACTTCAGATACAAATAATGCTAAAGTTGGTTATGTCCTTAACCTGTGGGAATTTTCAACATGGTGTGCTTATGAAGGCTGATATTCAGAATGATAAATACCCTATGAGTCAATGGTATGGAAATTAAATCACATTTCTATGAAAGATACAGTTTAACATCAAAACAGGTCCAGAAAATAAATGTAATCAGTATTTGATGCTGTTTTAAAGGAAATTAAACCTTCATTTCATTTGTCACCGAATAGAAAAACTTCCTGATGAGTTAGAATATATCTAGGCTTTAGTTTTTCTGTGGCCTTGATATTTGGATGAATTAGAACATGGCTTCTGACAAGTACTATTAAAGGAGTAATGAACTTGAGGCAGGTAATGAGTTGTGATTTCCACTTTTATGGCATGTTTCCCTGTGAAATAATCAACACATTTTCTTACATGAACAACATTTACGGATTTTTGCTTTAACATAGTCTGGAGAAATTCATTTGCTTGCCAGTTTTACTTAAAATTTTGGAAGATTTGTATAAATTTACATTTAAAGTAATATAATTTGCACTTACGCTGCTACACTGTGTTTCCTGTCAGTGCATTCATAAATTTACATTTATGCATTTATGATTACAGTCATCACAGGAAAGTCATAAACTTCTAAAAAGTATTTCATATTTTATTTGTTATTGAACATGCTCAAAACCTTTTCAGGCATTTCTTTATAGTAGATATTCCATTTAAAACTCCTTATAAAAACATCTGAAAGCATTGAAATCATGCATCCCAACTGAAAGGTACATACATGGTTCGATTTTTCAAATTTTAGTTTTTGCTGTCATATGAAAGATCACAACTTCAGATGTTTCAATTTCAAATTTGAGTTAAATCGGAACAACCGTTTTAATTTTATGAGCAATTTTGTATTTTCCATTAGCCTATTCTGTACTGTGTAAATAATAATATTATGGTTACCATGATATTAATAATTTTAACACATTTTCACTTATATCTCCAAAACGTGACATGTTTCAGCTGTAAAATTTCACATGGGTAATGAGAAAAATATGAGGAATATTTTGGTAACAAAATCTCAGAAATTTTGAAAAAATGTTGACCCAATCGGACAGGGCTCCTTTAATAATGAACTCTTTTTTTAAATATATATATAGCAATTCAGGTCATAATGTCCTGGTAAATGCCATATGAATTTTGATAGGTCATTTCCATCCTGCACTTTCACAAACTTATGTCAGTCAAGTTTTAATTTTCAGCCTAACAAAATTCTAGAACAAGATTTTATATATCCAGAATGTAAAACTCTGATGACCTACCAGATAACGAACCAGTTACTATTCGTTATCTGTGCTAATTATTTAGACTGAGAACTAGATGTACACAATATGCAATTAAAAAGCAATCTGATCTGTAGCTGGCCACGTTGGCAAATATTCTGTGCATATATCAGTCTGGTGTTGGTCCATTACATGTGATATGCAGTCTGACAGTGAAGACTCATGGTTTGAATATAAACGGAAGTGCAGATATATCTAGCGGGAACTACTTTTCCTGCGTTGTGTCATTTGGGGAAGACCTAGATCAAAGGCGTCAGGTCATTTTTAAAATTTATATGACAGTAGGTCAAAACACTGAATTAAATGGAAAATACACAAAATGAATTTACCAAGCTGCTTTATTTCTTAATTCCTATTAAATAAAAACAAAAGATTAATCAAGAATATTTCTGATTTTGCTTCTTGCTAGTCATGTCACCCATCATAATTGATAACCAACATTAATAAAATTGGATCCATTGGGTTGGCTGAGTCAACAGGATTGGTTGATTTTTTCTGTACATTACTACTTCCCACTATGAGACATTTTCAATTTTTCATATTTTAAACAGCAAATGATGGAAAATTCATCATGTTCTTTCAATGCTTTATTTAAATTCAGATCAGATTGACTAGGATTGTGCCAGATCTATAAAATAAGTCTTCAAAATGTCACAGACAGAACAGATCATGTTGTGTTTAATTTTTCTGACAGAAAGGTAACTGTGGGGTCAAGGTACATTATTATACACATGAAATATGTTTCTACTACGTATAGGCCTAGATGTTAAGGGTTGAATAAAACATAGTTAGAGTTATAGCTTTTTTGATACTACAGATTTACATGAACTATAAGAAAAATGGAAATTGCAATATGTTTTTACTATATACTCAAGGTGAAGGTTGTTTTCATTATGTTGTTTAAGAAGACTTTTATATGAATAGTTGGAATCAAATTGTACCCCTTTCAGGCAGAGCCAAAATGTCATCTTTAATTGTATTCGAGTTGATATAATATCGAGTTCAAAATTTGCTCGTGTTTGAACAGCTCCAGCCTACTAAAAAGCAAGCCCAGTCACATTAGTAAGCCGATGTTACACAGTCAAGTTAGCTCAATCTGTAAGGCGCTCGCTTGCGGTGCGGAAGGTCCCGAGTTCAAACTCCGCTGTTGCCAAAAAAGTTGAGTGTGCTTGAAATTCCCTTGGACAAGGAACTAACTGCTAATTGTCTCGTGGAAACCCGTACGAAACTTGGGGAGCTGATCCGGGCAGCGATGGTACGTATTTGGGCTGATCAAGGTTCAGCGCCCCTAGAGGTTGTCGCAGAACCTGAAATGATGCTTGGTGTTGAATGGAGTTTACTTGGGCCACATTGGTCAACGAACACCTGTAAAGTGTGCAGAGGCCGAGTGGAATTACAAATCTGGGAGGCATAGCGCACTATAAATCCCCAGTATATATATATTTTTTTTTACACAATTAACGACGACTATCCGTAAGTGTGAACACCTGTCATCGTTAGTCGAGTTGAATTTGTGTTTACTTCCCTAGCACATTGACCTGGAGCGTACATCATTTCCGCAAATTACAAGTTGAGTTCATTTCAATTTGACCTCAACATCGTAGCGTGTGTGAAAGTTCATAAGTCAAATAGTAATTATTATAATAAATCTGGTCAACTGGACTTAGATTATGTCTAAGGCCCCTCTGTTAAGGGAAGCTTTCTCCCTATGGACATAGATGGCTTCTTTGACTCCTCTCTCAAACCACTTTTGTTCTTTGTCCAAAACATTCTTCGCAACACATACGACCCAGCGATCAAGAAAATTCCTTTACGTCTCTCACATTACTATTCTACACCGTCACAGATCAACAAGCCGACTGAAGATCACACGGCCTGATGATGCTCCTTGGATGAGGAGCGATACTGTAGCTATCAAAAACGTAAGTCCAGTTGACCAGATTTATTATATAATAATTGCTATTTTAAGCAACCTGGATGATTGACAACATTCATAGATATGTTCATAAGTCAAGTTACTTCCGCTAATCTGAGGTAGTGTTTGAAATTTAAAATGAACTCGATGTCGACTTTGATCCACTTTTCATCCTCAGTCACCTCTATCATTCAAAACATGCTTGACCTTGGTTTAACTCAACTACTTACTCGGGTACGCATCTATACATGTTTCTCACTCGAGTGAGGGACCCGAGGTAACGATTTACCTCTGCTTTTTTCTAGAGGTAACAGTCGAGATAAAGGTCGAGATAACTTAACTCTTTTGTTGTTTAGACTTGTCAGATATCTCTACCTTTAACTCTAATGGCGCAATATCGACCTTTTAACTCGACTAGGGTAGAGTTAAATATGTAAGTCTAAACGTGCCTTATGGGTCACTCTCAAACACATTTTTGCCTGTAGCATTAATTTGGCTCAAGATATGCAAATGAAACTTGACAATTACTTTATGTAGGTAATGACCTTTCATTCAAATATGGAAAATGTATATGTTAAATTTTTCACCAGATTGGAATACCTACCTTTAAAATGCCAAAAAGCTTGTAACTTGAAAACAAATGGTTGGAATCAATTGAAATTTTCAGCATACATGTATGTTGTACTCTTTATTTAGCTAAAAAGGAGGTAAGGTTGTAGTCACACCAGAATCATGAATTGCACCTTTAAGACGATTTTTGTGTGTGTCAGAAAGGGGTAAAAGAGTTCATGCCCTATCTGTGCAAGTTCATATTAGAAGTATCCAATTAAATGATCACCAATGTGACCACATAGTCAGCTGTCTAGATGTGGTGATTACCTGGGTGATCAGTGACTGATCAACACATTCTAGTGGTCCCCCAACTTACCACGACCCGGGACCACAACTAGGTTAGATAGAACCTGACACAATGAAAATATCATATGGTAGACTTGGACTTGAGTAAACAATGTTGACACATACTTTTGATGTGATTATAATTGTGGAGATATGTAAAAGTTGAAGAAGAGGTTAAAAATATGTCATTAGCCCCATAACCAAGTGGGCTTTGAATGTGTGGTGACTTGGGCTAATATCAGTGGTCTTATTAGTGGAAATTGGGGTTTACCTTCCTTCCAGGCATTGCTTTTCAGTGTTGGTCAGTATTCAAGTTTATTGAGATCTTATCAACAGTTTTATTTACAGTGGATTAACTTTTGCTGATGTTATCATTATTTGCTTTATATTGAGTTCAGAGATTAAAAGTAAATTTGTATTTAAAAGGTTTTTGGTCAACTGCTAAAAACCCTTTTAATATGTTATAAGTTAAATTTGTTGTGCTAAGTACAAGTATGCCTGGTCATCAAAAACCTAATAAATGATTTTATACATTTGTATGGCTTGATTAATTCAATAACTATAAGAACAATATTTGATCTAAACTTAGTACCACCAGTATATATTGCTATATTATTTTATTTTAGTTTTAAGAAATCAAATGTCAGTGCAAAAACTTGTTTTTAAGTTCAGTGATTTGTTCCTTAGAAGATTGTTTGCTGTTTTTGTCTCTGTTAACAAAAACCATAAATGAATGTGTTTTTAAAAAATAGTTTTTTATTAGTTCAATGAATTCAGTCAGATGATTTTTGAGGGTGTCACTAGACATTCTCACAAACCCAATTACAAATTGAGGAAACATAATAGGTTTTAGGCCTATCAAATATCACAATGTTTACTCATATCAAATTCAGACCAAATTTGGTTTGGTGAAACACTCCCAGGGAAACAATTTTATGTATTAAAGGGACTGGTCTAGATTCTCCCCACTCATTTTTACCTACATGTTACAGTGGCTTTAAAAGTAAGAAACAATTCATATTTAAACTTTATCCATGTATGTTATGCCAAATTGGCATGAAATGTGATCGATCTATTTTCGCCGTTTGGAAGTGATCCACCAAATATCATGTTGGCTGTTGTGGATTTAAATATTGGAACTAAAAACTATGTTATAGGCCTATATTTCAACATTGTAAATTCAATTTGTTTTTCCTGTCAAAATTGTGTTGAATTTGGAAAATCCAGTATTGGATATTTTTATCATGTTGGCAGAATGTGTCATAAATTTTTTAAAATGTTAAACAAAGACATATTTTTCCAACCAAATAAAAACACAGAGACTTTTCAAACCTACAAAACCATGTTGAGGTTAGAATACCACAGGCACAAATCTTTATTATTAATCTTTGGCTAGAAAAAATATTGTTTGAAATATCATTAATTCATAACTTGAGGTTTAAGTGGTTAACTTTCAAAAAATAAACTCTTTCTGGGAATTCAGGAAACATAGAAACCAATGTTAGACATCCTACCATGAATGAACTCATTGTGTGCCTGATAGCTTATTTTGGCTCAGGCAAAAATGAGGCAAAAACGAATTATTTGGTTGAACTGAAACATCAATGCTTTATATTTGTCTTCAATTTGTAATTAATACAAAAAAAAATTGTGGCTTTTCAGATTTGATTTATGTGACCTAAACAATGTACCAAAACTCACACCATTTCATTTTACTAAGTAATTGAACTTTTGACTTGTAGTACATTGCATTCATAAATAGTTGTAGTTTTAAAGCTTACATCAAATTTTACATAACAAATCTAGGCTTATGAAACTAAGTCATTATGCACAATCTCTATGCTCCTTAAAGGGGCAATTCATGATCCACTTTTCACCCTCAAGGTGGCCTCTATCAAAATTGAGTTTTTTAGCTTATAAGAATCCTCAACTGGTATATGTTACGATGCCCAAACCATTCTTTCATATGTGCTTGCATTTTTGAGAAAAGTGAGAAAATATGTCATTTTCTAATTATTGTTGGGGGCCCCGACAGTAATTACAACACAGTAGCCTATGAGGATTTTCTAAATGCTTAAAAAGCTTGTAACTTGGAAACGAATGGTCAGAATCAAGTGTAATTTTCAGTATACCCTATTCACTTGTCCAATTCAACTATGGATTTTCTGTATGTGTATCACTGTTGCTATGGTTTATTTCATACCAGTGTGCCATAAATGATGTCAAAATACTTTTACAATGCTTCCTCATAGAGTACGATGATCTGTCAAACTACTGAAAGTTGGGGTATTTAATAATTTAAAGGATTTGTCAGGTTGAAAACAGTTGAATTGGACGAGTGGATAGGGTATATTTATAGTGTACTGTTCTTTTTATTTAGCTAGAAAAGAGGCGAGGTTTTTGTCACATCAAAATCATGAATTGCACCTTTAAACTCTATGAGCATTGTTTCCAAACCAGACACGTCCAATAGTACTTTTTACATCAAGTTTGGTCAGATTCTGATCCAGACGATCGATTTCACCGATTTCACTGAAAGATACAGATTGGTACATGTCAGCTTACATCATGAGGTAATTTTATGAATGTAATGATGTCATTGCAGAATATATTTCATGAATATGGTAAAAAAGTTCACTTTTGTGTGACCTTAACTGTCTGGATTTGATATAAAGATGAGCCATTGGTATTTTACTTATCATATCACAGACTTGATAGTTTAAACTTCTGTGTTTGGTATAACAGTCAGAATGTCAAAAGTTTTGGCTGAATTTATGTTATTAGTATATGAAGTCAAATGGGTACAGTATTTTTGGAGTCCAACATTTCAGGGTTTGCATATTATACAAAGGGTTGTCAATGTAGGTGTTGTCCCCGAGCTACAGTAGGCCTATGTGCATTTGGTATACCATAAGAAATTTAAACACGCCAGCGACAAAATTTATTGTTTAAGGATATGTTTCTTGAATACGTACTCAAATTCATGAGCATAGATGCAGTGAGGAGAAAATATTGTGTGTATCCCACCATGCATTGCTTCCTGTGGGATAGTTTGTATAGGAAATATGTTAGTAGTTAGTGAATAAATACCCATAAACTAAAGCTAATTGTTGTAATCTTGCATTTTGGACATATTTCATCACTAACTACTCATATGACATCCTGTTCAAAATTTCCCATAGGAAGCGATGCATCATGGGATACACACAATATCTTCTCTTGATGCAGTGTTACTACCTTGAAAATGTCCGCTCGCATCAGAGACTATTGCTCTAATGCCACATCTACCGCTTATGCTTTCAACATGTTCAAGAATTAAATCCACAAACGATAGTTTAGCACACTCAAATGGAATAGGCTTTACCCGGGAGTCTACAATAATTCCAAAAATAGAATTTGACCAAAAAAGTGTTTCATTTAAAATATTCTCATCTTGCTGTGTTGCTTTAACATTTACTAATGAATTCACTTAGCTTAAAAAACTGCAAAATTAATTAACTTTATTACATATTTCTATATGACAAATTTGTTAAATTTTAATCCCACTAACTGTTTGCTAATTCTATGATTGAAGCATACTGACTCTCATATACTAACAATAATATTTTGCAGGAATTACAATGTACTTTACATGATCAAATCAACTATGATCTCCAGGATATTAGCATTACACCAAGGAGGATGAATATAGGAGATGACACTTAGTTGAAAACGTAGCTCCTATTTTTACTTCTGTGTCTCAGGATTTAAAGAGGGCGATATGATATTGAAATTTGAGGTGTTTGTCAATGCTCTTTAAAGTTTTTCATTTTGTTTTTCAAGATTATGCAAACCTTGCCGGAACTCGAACTCCACCAATACTCATTCTCTTGGACAAAAACACAGCAGTTCTACCGATTGCGCCAAAGAGGCAAATGCAATTCATTGGTTTAATAATTACCTTTATACCTACAAAATGCCGCGACAATCTTTGATCATCCTTGAAGGTTATAAATTTCAATTTTCCAATTTATTCATTAACAGCACAAATAAATCTACCAAATACTTAATTTTTAAGAAAATTCGCTGAGAAACCCCTTAAAGGGGCAATTCATGATCCACTTTTCACCCTCAAGGTCACCTCTATTAAAATTGAGTTTTTTAGCTTATAAGAATCCTCAACGGGTATATGTTGCAATCCGAAAACCATTCTTTCATATGCGCTTGCATTTTTGAGAAAAGTTAGAAAATGTGTCATTTTCTAATTATGGTGGGGCCCCGACAGTAATTACAACACAGTAGCCTATGGGGATTTTCAAAATGCTGAAAAGCTTGTAACTTTGTAACGAACGGTCGGAATCAAGTGATTTTTTCAGTAGGCTATGTTTATGTTGTTCTCTTCTTTTTATTTAGCTAAAAAAGAGGAGAGGTTTTTGTCACATCAAAATCATGAATTGTACCTTTAATACCAATAGGAGCCAGAAGAGAATCTTTTCCAAGTGAGGTTGAATCTAAAATTTCATGTTTGTAAGCTTTCATCACCTAAAGTACATCCATAGAATAATGAACTGGGAGGATTACCCTGGAGATTTGCAAGTGTGAACAAAATTCTGGCAAACTTTCATGATTTACCTTTTTCATAGGCCTTCTGTAGCTAAATGTTCTAGACCTATCAGCATGATCAGTGCCTGTGCTATGTGTGCATACAGTAGACCTTGACCTTGCCTTGAAAAAATGTTCCCCTAGGCCTACATCAGCAAACATATTTATGTGCCATTTTATTTTTGCCAAATGTTCAAAATGGTGTTTGCTTCATTAATTTTACTTTTTAATCTTTCTGGATATCATAATTTCTTAATGCAGAGGTGAATTGTATTAATTTAAAAGTTTCAATGTTTGTGATGTAATTTAAAGACCATATGGACAATTCAAAATAGTGAAAACACAAATTTTCCCCAACTTGTTCTGTCTACATAGACCCTTTTGGGGCTTTTATTATGTAATAAATGGTCTTGTTTTTCACTTTGCTGGTAAATCCATTTATTTGTGGCTGTCTGATGTAAGATACCACCACTGTGAAGCTTTTGAGCTTCTAAAAAATTGCACTTTTTGCAGAAAAACTCAGTTGAATGTCTCTTCATCACATGTGGGAAGATCATGTTTAATGAGGGATTTACACTATGTTCTGTTGGACACATGCAAATTTTATGAAAATTGACAAATTTGATAACATCAAAACCACATGTTTTGGAAAAATCAAACATGTAAAATCAAGTTGTAAGCAAAAACCATGTGTAACTTTATATGGCTGGTTCTAGTTGTAAGATGATAAGTTTTATTTTATGAGAACTATTATAGGCTAAACAATAATTTATCGGACAATTTAAACAAAAATCTACGGTATGGGTTGCATTTACAAACAATGGGGCCCTGCACACTGAATTTCTGTTTAAACTGTCCAATAAATTATTTTTTTGCCTATATAGTATGATACATTTTTCAAACAATCAATTTGTATTTTTAATCTGATTTATTAGGTCTCTATTTGTTTTTCATCCGGTTCAAAATGACTCTTAAGGTAGCTCTAACGGCTACGGTGTCCTGCACAGAATTTGTTCAACATTTCACAGAATGTGGAGAATGATGAAAAAAACTTGTATTCCAAATCTAGATTTTTTCCGTCAAAGCGTTTTCGAGTTACGCTATTTTTTATTTTCCAATTTCCCATAGACTTTGTATGTGGCATATTTGGCCACCATGAAAATTTCACAAAATTTGTCAAATTTCTGAAAAAAATGCTATTTACAAAAGATTTTTTTTCTCTGGCAGTGGTTCATAAATGAAACTTATTTTCTTTTCCTTGCATTGCAAACTGATAACAGATTGTCATTAATTTTGATTTAAAGAAATTTCTTTCATCGTTTACGAATGCGAGACTTCTAATGTTTCTACTTCACGAATTTTATTGTGTTAATTTCTAGAAACACTGAATAGTCAGATTTCTCAGAATTTTCATTCATACTTCCCATGCTTCAATTTTAACAAACAAAGTGTCAAATGAAAGCTTATCAAATTTGCAACAATCTCTCGTTGGCTTTTAAAATTAAAGTGTTTCTAGACAATTTTATAGGTGTT
>JXSR01S024139.1:5444-28290 GCA_000969725.1 Ophiothrix spiculata | reverse complement strand
CTTAAGGTGTCTGGTCCACGCGCCGTCCACGCGTACCATTACGCGCTAGTGTCCGAGTTGGTAAGTGCCGCAATACGCATGCGCATTTACTCTGAGTAGTGTTTTGAAGCTAAAAATTGCCATATTTTAATATTTTTTCTGGAAAATTAAGTCGGTGACCCCAAATTTTTATTGTTTTATTTGAAAGAACATACTCGTGCGCAACTTTTGTGAAAACATTAACAAAAATGATCGGGCAGATTTTTTGAATCAACACTAAATAATGTCACTTTTAACACGTCTCCCATAGACCCCTGTACTAATTTTTCCCAAAAAAACTACAAAAATGCTGTTTTTAAACCGACTCTCATGCAAAAACAAGTCAGGTGACCCCCAATTTTTATTTTAAAAATCGGTTCTACATCGATAAAATATCATTCATGCCGATTTTTAATAAAACATCTACGGGCAGATCTATCATGGACCAAACACCTTAACTTTTGTGTGTTGCTAAGTGAGAAAGCAGCACTCACTAGCACATGAAATTGTAAGAATTTCAAGTTAATTAATAATCCTTTCAAGTGCAAAATATAGCATTTTGGAAGTTTTGGTGTCCCCCTCCCCATTTACGCAGTGAACTTCAAATTTGTAACTAAAACACAATAACTTGAACAGGTATGATCATCTTCTTTCAACAAATGCCAAGTTAGAACAGCAAATAAAATGTGCAAAAATTAATTTTCAGGCAAAAAATTAAGATAAGTTAAGAAAACAGCCATATGAATGAAATTGGCTCCCTAATAACAAAAATCCAGCCCACACATATGGATAGAAAACCCTTACTCTGCAATATATACAGTTCGACCTATTTATATAAAATATTTACAAAACAATGCAAACTATCTTCCATTAAATGTCAAAATTTCATTTCTAAGTAGATGGTAGAAGGTAGAAGTTACTTTGAATTGTACTTATAAATAAATTTACCAGATTACAACATCCGTCCGCTCATAGGCGATTAGAGCAAATCAATCAGATGAATAATAAACAATAGTTTTTATAACATATCAATATTTTGATATGCGAAGTATCGAATTACCTATACCAGTGAATATGTTATACATTGTAGTGTATTCACATTTCAAGAATTTCTATCGACAATTAACGTCTTTCAGCTGACATTTCTCACAATTTGCTTATTTACCTAATGACTCACTCACCCACATCGCTAGCTAACGCACCCTTGACATTTATGTTTCAGTAATGCTTTTAATTATAACATCCACACTCTGAAATATGTTATTCTTGTTGAGTAAAAGAGCAAGCTTATTTACATGTATTTAGTAATAGCATGCTCAACGAGAGTAAGATTATACTCTGAAGTAATGGAAGATCCTACTAAACAAAAGGAAACAGGTGTAAAAGTATTTTTAAAGTGCTCAATAGTTCTAACATTCGTTTCATTTTACAACAACGGTGTGGTTGATACCGTTTAGATATTTAAAAAAAATATATAGAAAAACCAAGCACTCATCTACCATTTACTATTTCTTTGTTTGGTAAAAAACCTTTATCTGATATTATTATATACATGAATCATTGTTGACTAATAAGCGTTCCTACATCTTATGCATTCTACAACCTACATAAATAATTTGTATCCTTTATAATCTCACAAATAGGTATAATACTTACATCTATGATGAATTAACGAAATAAATCGAGATTGCATTATTATATCTCTTTTTAGTCAAACATTTCTAAATTTCAACACCGTAAAATTTAAATGTAATTGTGCCTTTTGTATTCCACTGTACATTCTATGTTTTAATGAAATTAGGAAACTGAATGAGATCGAGAATTATGGCTGACTGGTACATTAAGCAATCTCGTAATTTCATTATAGAAGACTGAAGTAAAGACGTCGACTTCTTTCCCATAGTAATGCAAGATTGCCGTCCCAGCTCTATGTATCTTCATCCTATGTATAACACCTTCAAAATAGGCCAATATCGGATTCCCGATACATGTAAAACTGAGTGAATATTTATCATAATTTTTTTTTTATTATTGCACAGATTCCCCTTACAAAGATAAATCAGGCCAAATAATGAGACATTGGTAATTAAGCATGTTTATTTGCGTGAAAAAACATGAAATTGAATAATAATGCCCAAAGTAAGATAATCAAATGTCTGATCTTTTTCTCATTTTGTCCCATTTACACCCCTCTAAGACTATTTCTTATGAGGAATAGATAATGATATCCCACTTAAACATTAAAAAAGAAAAAAAAAAAGAATGTGATACGTCAATTACCTTGAAAGTCTTATAAATCGAATGACGCAATAATTCGAAAAGCAACTCTACCGTAATTTTGAGCATCAGAAATATTTTATGATTATGCAAATGTTATTCACATTCATAGCGGAATCATACAATCAAATCAAATATAAATTTAGTGTTGACCGACCGGTTGAATTATTTAAAAACATTGACAACTTTATGTAAGATGACATTTTCCTTCATTATCTCAATACCATGCACTAACAGCTACGTGACGTCTTAAATATTAGTTCAATAATTTCTTTGCGTTTTATATTACGATCTAGTAATGTATTTAGTCTATTTAAATGCTTCCTTTTAACTCTTATTGTTGTCAATATTTAGTGGGCAGTATTATGTTGAACTGTTAAGATAATGTAGAAAAGATATCTCTGAATGCATACCTGAGTTTATGTAATGATACTAAATTGTATTTGACATCAATTGCTTTGGGTAAAATCTTATATACGAGTATATGAAGGTTTTTGCGATCTCGGGATTAAATAATATACATTTGTTAGAGAAACTTGTAGTGTTAAAAGGAATCGGGGTTACCATTGCAATATTATGCAATATGAGTGCTGAAATTTTGATTATCCCTTATACCCTCATACGCAACATATATTACAAAAATATTATATGAAACTGTTTGAGTGATGACAACAACAACAGCAATAGCAACAAATGGCTTTTATATATAGCGCCTTTTGACCAAAGGATACCAAGCGCTTGTGGAAAGAGAAAAAAAAAGCAAAAGGGAGAAAACAACCAGTCATTTAGGAAAACATTTTTTGAAAAGGGTTTTCAGAGACTTCTTGTAAGTGGCAGAGGAACTGAGACTTTTTATCATGCGAGGCAAACTATTCCAGAGACGAGGGCCACAAACAGAGAAAGCCCAGTCACGAGTAACTGTACTTGTTCATGGAACAGTACTGTTAGTAGAAGAGGAGGATCTAAGGGCACAAGCAGCTATCTGGCGAGTTTGGATAAACGAAAAGAGGTAGTTTGGAGAAATTTCACCAAGGGAATTGTGACGTTCTTTAAATAGAGGGGAAGTGTGGGTATCTTGGGCTTCTGGAAAATGAGCTTGGCAGATTTATTTTGCATCGGGCAAGGTCTTTTGAAAGAATGCATAAAACAACAACAAGAAAAGCAAATTGTCATCTTAGCTACTTCAACCGAAATATAAAAGTAAAACTCGTAACTACGTGTGACCTATTTAGCAATAGAAAGACGGCTGCATTTCGCCATCCCTGCAAAATAAAATTTACGATTATGACATCAGACACGGTCCTACAAATGTAATCTATATGTTAGGACAATGTATTCTAGAACAACGACAAATTGTCGCTGGACGTTATTATTAAACTACACAATCTGTGTCAGTGTAATCTGCAATACGAACGTGCAAGAAAAATGGGTTTTACGTGTTTTGACCGAGGAAAACGAGATTGTTGTAGTTTGCAGCACAGCAATTTCACACTCAAAATTACTGGCACAGAAAAATTAAGGTTTTTGGTTATAGGCAATGTCGTAATTAGGTTATTTGTACTTGATTGAGTAAAATGTTCTTTAACTCAATTATCTTTGTCGTTATCTTTATCTCTTCTCCTAATTAATAATCATGAACATTATGATCATGACCATCATCTCTTATTGTTGTTGTTGTTGTTGGTTTTCTCCTTCTTCATATTGTTTTTGTTCTTTCTTCTTTTTTCTTCCCTTCCCTTGTATCACTCATTTATCAAGGTCTAGATAATTTATGGTACACTAATATGTGTGCATTATGTTGTTTATCCTTGATGATAACAATCTATAAAGAGGTCTGCATAATCAAAGTGATACAGGCAGCGTTCTTAGTGATCATATCTTTCTTCTTAAACAGTTCGTAGGAATAAAACACTAAAAGGTTACAAGGACGTATAAAATATAGCGCCAAATTAGCTTCAATATTCCACATGATGTCGCGTAAGTGTACATCCGTGGTCACTTCGTTTAAAGGACTGGTCCAGATTACCAGTTGCTTTTCTACTTAGATATTTTTACATGAATCAATAGAGCATGTCTGCAGTAATACTTTTCCCCTGAATATGTTGAACATTGGAAACAAATTGCAATGTTTTACCAACTTTATTTTTTTCTCCGGAGAAAGAATAGTGTTAAAACAGTGTCTTGTGTTTCTATATAGTTTTTAATCCTATAATTATCTTGTTTCTCCGTCTATGACCGTAAAATCTTTTTTAATTGAACTGTTTCTCTTTTAATATATATAGCAAATTTATTTTAGAAGCTTTGTTAAAGTAAAAACAAATTATATTACAATTAACATTTATCCACATTGAAAAAAATATGATGACATTTCACATGTTGCACTTCGGCATCCATATATTGCTCAGAATACTTATTGTTAAATGATGTTATTAAAATTATCAGGAGCTTCTACTATACAAAATACATTAATGGCTCTACTCAAATTTAAGATCACTTTCAACACAGATTGAAACTCTTTTGTTAGAGTCTGCTGCAAAAGTTTAAAGAAACAGATGACACACCAAAGAATCGCTTTTAACTTCAGCCTTATCAATACATCAGTGGTCGTCTGCGCCTCCGAGAATGATCATAGTGGCAAATACGGTTAACTATTCAGGAGAAGTAAATGGACGATCCTGATATGTTTAATTACAAAGAGTACAATACCATTCGATCAGTAGGTTAAGTGCTGCCTCAGGTGTTATCGCTCATCTTGGCCCTGGCAGGTACAAAAGATATATCTCGACTTCTAGAGTCTATCAGGGGAAACATTGGGGAACAATTTTGTATATTTCGAGTGTTTTTAACCCTTTTCTACCCGGGGGGGGGGGGGGGTGTTGCAACCCCCTAAGGTTTTTTCCCCGCTGCATAAAAACGAAAAGCAACTGACCCCAGGCATTTGGGTAATCTCTTTGATATCCTTTGTGGTCATTTTGATGAAAAAAAATAGGGAGGTACAACCTAGGGTGGGGTTAGGCTAGGCCGTCAAAGTTGGGGTGTAGGAGGGGGTGGGTTGGTGAAGCCCCGGGAAATTTTAAGTCGCCATATTGAAAAATATATGCATGCTATGAAGCTGAAACTTGCAGGGCATGTTAGAATTATCATTCCCCTTATTTGTTAACAGTTACCAAAAAACCCGATGAAATTACATTAATTAGAACTTTTATAACAAAATTTCGATTTTGGTGGCCATTTTGCCAAAATTCCTCTTTTCGACCTGAAAAACCTTTATGACGTCCTAAATACGTAACGCTTTGGCCGATTTTTGTGATCTTGGCATCGTTGGATAGGGAAGAACCATACCTATCTAGTAATAGCAAAAACCAAGTTCATAGGAGGTTTCGTTTTTAAAATTTAGGGGGTTGCAACAACAACCCAACCTTGGGTAGACGTGTTACAAAAATAGCCTGGTTAGACGAGGGTTAATATATGTCTGATATGTAAAAAGGTAAAAGGTGTTATTGTTTATTTCTGACTGTTGCAGGTATATTGCATTTTATATTGTTTTTGTTTACTTCTGAATGTTCATAGGAAAACATTTCTTGTTTTTATTTGGACATCTGAAAATGTATCATCAAGGAAGTTAAACATAGTTAACGTTTCAAATGTACTTCTGAATTTGTAATATAACGAAAAGGTCCTAAAGACATTTCTATTCTGTCAAATATTGATAATTTTGAACAAAAGGTGTTTGTTTTTCTTTATCTTTTTTTGTCTAAATTTAATCAATATTTCTTTTCTCCTTTGTTTATTACAATTATTACAAAAAGCAATTACCAAAATAATTCTTAAAGGAATTTATTCACATTTTTTCATCCGTTCATATCATAGTTTTTCATTCTTTTATCAATGCATCTACTAGTTTTTGAAATAAATTATCTATGATCTTTCAAATATGATAATTCTTATTCCGTTATTTCTAAATTCATTAAATGCATTCATTAATTTTTCCACTCCATCCACCCATCCCGATGCAGTTTCATGGATTTATGAAATTTCTATCAGAACTAATGCCTCAGTGTAATTTTGTTAAAATTCACCGCCTCTTGATTAATTCGTCAAAACATCTACAGCATCTTGTGTCATATGTGTCAAACAATCACACATCATACCTGTAGCTCTGGCACCTTCGTCTATTTGAAACCAAGATGTTAATAAACCAAGATTTATTTCACTCTACCCTTTACTTACACCTGTCAAACAACATGACAGTTAATGTAATCTCCAAGATAGCAACAGTTTCTTGCTTTATGTGAAACGTAGAAACGGACTTTTTTTCTTAAATGAATTTCAGATACAGTAGTGTTATTACATATGAGCATAAATAAAAGATGCAGAGCCGTTATTCAAATCTCAATACATCACAACATCTCAACAAATGTTTTTAGACTTTAACTATTCTAATTTGGAAAACGCTCGTGCTTTTTTCACTTGAATGTTCATTCTAAATCTTAATTGGATTAAGAAGGGAAAGAAATCGAGAATGAATGTCTGTACATTAACCGATGTCGTAATTCGATTATCTTTCATTGAAGAACCAAAATGATTCAGTAAATTGCTCGACTAGTAGAGAAAAAGTAGTATCTGCAACAAGTGAATACCAGGTGTCCCAAAAATGATTACATGTAGAAAAGTGATAATTTGACTCATGGGGGTTACCATTACACATCCAGAGTGGGGAAGTTATAAAGTTAGGATTTTTTACATTCATCTACGAGTAAAGACAAACCTTTTAGGTTAAAATATCGGAGCTATTAGGTTAAGTTTTGAAGGACAAGCAAAGATGTAGAGGGAACAATTCATTTTCAAAAGGAAATTTTTTTTCAGGACCAATTTGTTTATCTCAGCGAAATGTTTTATTCATGAAATTTGTCTTAATGCACGCGAAACGTTCAGAAGTTTTGATTTTGGGGTAAATATGGTAACTGATCTTGCGGTTGGTGATGACGTCAAAAAAACCCAACAAACAAACAAACACAAAACAAAAAAACTCTTAACGGAAAACTGGAAAATCCGGTAACAAATAGGAAAATGGCCCGCTGAACATGAGGCAAAAGAAAGTATGTAACCCTGGGGATTAGGCTGTTATGAAAATTTAAAAAATTTGGAGATGAAATTTTGAATTCATAATCAGAAAAATATGGACTTTCATTTTTGATATACTACTACCGATTGAGCCATGGAGATAATAATGTGATCGGAACCTACATCTTTAAGGGTACGAGGAATCCACATGCTCAGGAAAATGTGAATCCTAACTATTTTTCAATCATGAAAAGATAAATAGTTTCCACTGCCTTTGCGGGGACTCGAACCATGGATTATGGCGGGGGTTAGTCATGCATTATGGAGCGAGAGATCTACCGCTGAGCTATCAAGGCAACGTTGATATGGTGAACTAAAATCTAAAACATAAACATTAGAATGCCGTATTTTTCTTTTGTTTTCATAAAAATTGCAATTTTTGCCTAATTGGAATGCTCAATTTGTAAGTAAATTATGCGAATGCGTATATCAGACAAAATGTAGATAATGTAGATACTAAAATTAGGCTATTCACAGCTCAAACAGGGCGAACTCAGAGTCATAATTCACGCCCGGTTTTTCGGGCAAAACAACGCGGGTTTGTTACATTATCATTCAAAATCAACAAAACACATTTATAAAATATTATTTGTAATTCAATAAAAAGTATCAAGCCTACAATCTGTCAACATTTGAAAACAGGCGAATCGTTCGAACATCATGAAATTTTAAGGTTTCGGCGAAAAAGGTGTAAATTTTTCGAAGTAGTTTATTGACGTAATTTTGACCTTGAAAATGGACGTGAAATTACTACTAAAGTCTCATGTATAAACTAGTGACTCTATTACATATGTACGCCAAAAATTGTATTATTCTGATATGTGTAAGTAGGTAAAAAGTTGCAGTAAAGATGCCGTTGGCAAAAATGGCACCCATTTAGGGACTGTAGCCTAAGTGTCTGTTTTAATGTTTATGTAATAGCAAATACCAAAGGGACGAAAAGAAACACATGTATAGAAGACGTCACGTAGATGATACCGAATTTATGTAGGGCATTGTTATGCCCTGGTATGTCTGCATGCATGTCAACAATACACTGTAGTTTGTCTGCCACCTGTTTGCTAAACACATGTCTTGGTAATTATACTTTTAATTACTAAAAAATGGACTATACTACTAGACATAACGACCCTGATATTAAATTTTCAATAAAGTGAATTTCTCTATTGAAATCACCAGTGGTGTACAACTTTACAGCCCGGCCCGGACAAAATCATTAAACTTCTACTAAATCTACTGATTTCAACTTACCACGAGCGATAATAGTCATATTTTGAAAACGCTTTAAAATTTGTTGTTTTTAGTTGGATATGACATTGAAAATTAGTTTTAAAAATCAATTCGACACATATTAAACGTATAGTAGAACATTTCTGCAAAAGTCCAATTTGGTTATTGCGACATTTGTCATCACATTATTTTAACACAGTATCACCACCAGTTACTCCTATGCTTTCAACAGAATAAAACAAAAATTCTTAAGTTTATCATGTTATTCATATATTACGCAAGTATATAAGCCAATAATACTAAAATTATGCAGCTAATGATACTAAAATATATATTTGATCATCTTTATCAATAATTTTGATAATCAAAATTAAAATCACATTGCTGCTATTAATATTACATGAATTGCTTTGGAGTTTTATCTCCGGAGTTTTATCTCCACATGGAAAACGAAACACCAAAGTATGACATGTTATACACTATTTAAAGCGGCTTAGCACAGAAAGAATTTTCCTACTGAGTTTACCTATTTTTGACATGGTGTTTTCATATAAGGGGTGCTCTGGAAAAAATGAGAGGGAAAGTCGCAAGTTTATGAGTTGATTCATTTAGAGATCGATATCCAAAGCAATTCACTGAATATATTGTATATATTAAAAATTAACTGCAAATCGCTTTCAAAGATACTAATTACTACAGTATATAATAGCAACATGCAATCAATTAACTGTGCATTGCACTTCCAGGCAAAGTTGACCTTCAAATTTTACTTATAGGTAAACACTTATGCATGAATGCGTTTTATGTCAAAATCGACATTTGATTTTTACCCTATTTTTTTACTTTAGACGCCATTTATTCAAAATGTTGCTTTGCGACTTTCCTCTCATTTTGCCAGAGCAGCCCACATATGTGCTGATTACATTTCTTTAACAAACGAATAGGGTCACCGACTTTGTTTTTGAGAGATATCCACTTCAAAAACAGCATGTTTAACCTCTTTTCCATTGACTTGTATGGTACAACAGTTAAATATATACATATCTATTTATCTATTTATTTTGTTTTGTTTTGTTTGATTGTTTATTTTTTCTGTGGTTTTTTTTTGTGCTTTGTTTTACACTTATGGTTTGGTCCTTGTATAATTTTTTAGAAGAACTCATACATAGAAAGATATGGTAAACAAAATACTTTTGTAATATTAAAGGGGCAATTCATGGTCCACTCTTCATCTTTTTCATGATCTCTATCATAATTGAGTTTATAGCTAGTGAAAATCCTTCATTAGTACATGTTAGAAACCCCCAACCAATCTTTTAAATGCCGACAGTGATAACAACATAGTAGTAAAAGATTTGTAAAATGCTGAAAAACATGTAACTTGAAAACGAATGGTCAGAATCAAGTGAAATGTTCGGCATATATTTATGTTGTACTGGTTTTTTTTAACAATATAGAAAATAGGTAAGTTTTTTGTCACATCAGATTCATGAATTGCACCTTTCAAAAAGCAATTTTTGCATTTTTTGCGATGACAAATATCATAAACACTGTTATGTGCGTTTTAAGCCCTACGAACAAACGGAGGTCAATGGGTGTATGGTTTCATGCGTAAATATAAGAATGATCGCGTTTAGACGTTGGAGCACAATTAGGCCACAACTTTGTGAAGCCGGCCGCAACTGACCACAGCCTTAACGTTCCAAGATAGCGACCGTAGGCTTAATTGTTCGCCTCAAGATTATTGTAAAATATTCATTGCATGTTTTGAAATTATTTAGAGGGGCATAATCAAACCTACAATCGCCATCTTAGAAAATTAAGGCTGTGGCCAGGTTGCAGCCGGCCGCACAAAGTTGTGGCCTAATTATGCTCCATCGCCTTAGTTAAAATGCATGATGCAGTATGCTATAAACTACGCTAAAAGTGTGGGATAAAATATATAAAATTGTGTCTAACCCATGATATCAGCTCATACATATCCAACCCCAATTCTATGCTAAGCAATCTTTACGCTTTAGAATGTGAGCAATTCAATCAGGTAATGATCCCAACAATATGAATTGGCGCCTTTCGCCTCATTTTGCAGGTCAGGTCTCTTTTTGTATATAATTCCGATATTATTGCAACAATTATATATCTGAATACTTTGGTGTAAGTCACATGAACAGAATAGAATATCTGACTACAAGTATCAGCCTTGTAAAAGAGGATATTAATACTTACTTCCACCGCCGAGTATTCTCATACAATTTGAACTGCAACCAGCATCTGTATCTGTAAGGCAAACGGAAACAAGAAACAGATTAATAAGAGGAAATATTGGAAACAAAACGATTACCGAAGCGAACAAGTAGATAAAGCCATATCTCGGTACTAATAGAGATATTTAGAGGTGACATGCTTGTAAACATGTAATAAATATGAGCGTGTACGTGTACTGTATTAGTTGTATCAAAATGTTGTTGTTTGTGGTTGAATTTGGTTTTGGTCGTTATATATGTGTGTTTCATGTTGTTTATTGACGTTGACATTGCTTCTTTTTTGTTACAATCACTGGTTTTGTTATACATACATCACATTACGTCAACAATGATTCGTACGAGTCTTTGGGGTCTGAGATTCGCACGGTGTTCGTAAATATTAGCAAATTTTCTTATTATTATGAAAATGATGTTTGAGCAATCTTTAAATATTTTTCCTTTTAAGAGGATTATTCCTAAATATAGGCCACAGGTACTCTTACAAATTGCGAATTTAACATTGGTCGCAAGTAAATTATGTGTTCAAAAACTGTAAACTGGTCGATAGTCTTATCCAAGGTTTGTCAAGAATGGTAACGAAACTCAAGCATCACGGTCGTCGTAAGAACTTCCTACGACGTATAATTTGCAAGAGCAAAAATACAGCCTTCTTGCGTCATTTTATTTGTATGAATGTCATTATGTGATATCATTTTTGTGTTGAATATTTAAAGAAAGATGTCAGACGAATATTGCATCAACACTTTTGATCTATGCATTTGGCTTTGGACCAACAAAATGCTACATTCATCATAGATGAATGTAGCATTATATGTTTTGAATGATGTAAAATAAAATACTATGAGTATAGAGTAAAACTCTTTTGTTTTGCTTTAAGAGCTTTTTTCGAATATTCCTTGTACTCTTTCTTATATGCAAACGCTACATAGGTAGATTTGTTTTTGTATCGTTACAAGATGTTTCCCTTAAATGTTTGAAATAAAAAAAATTGGTTATATATTAAAGCAATTTTGTTTTCTTATTTAAAAAGTACGTCTTTCGTACTGATGACCATGTTCTCAAACAAATAGTGTTTGGCAGTAAAATTAACTTTTTTGTATTTAAATTTATATTATATTTTTATAACTCGTTTCTTAATTTAAATATAGGTGGCGAAATGTTGTGAGGATTTCATATCAATTTTAGCTTATCGCATATGAATTCAAACAACTGCATTTATCAAAGAAATATGATACCCAAATACATGCGTAAGTATTAAAAATTTCAAGATCCGTTAAACCTTAGAAATTTGCACGCAAAGATTGTACGGTTTTGTCTTGGACACCCTGTAGTTTTTTTTTTGTTTTGTTTTTTTTTAGATATCACTCTTTGCCAATTTTATGACAAATTTTTAATGTATTGTTAGTTTTTCACCTAAAATAAACTTTATTTTCAATGATATTTGATTGAATATGATTCGGTGTAGGAATCACAGTCCCTTAATCTTACTGCCTAGGGTCGTACAGTAAAGTATAGTCTAACCATTTTAACGCAAAATTAGTTTCAGGTGGCAGGTGGACTTTGCTTGCAAGTGTACCTTGATTACTTTTACACTGGTATCAAGCTGAATCAAAGTAACAGTGTCATTCAGCTACCAACTTGAATGTATGGCTACCGGTAAATTGAGAGAAAAGTAAGATTAAATTAAGATTAATTCTAATTTCATCATTTCTTTGTTTTTGAGAAATCAATAACAGTATAATGTACCTGTTACATGAGAAATGTCAGAATCAGGATGATTTGCAATCCCTTTAATAAAATATGATTTTTTTTTAAATTTCATCAGTGTTGTTTATAGAAACAGATTTAAAATACAAAATAATATTTTTTATGTTTAAAATTGTATATTCAAATTTTGAATATCCACACAACAAAACTCTGTCATCATAGATACCTTCGAATCTTTCAGATGAAAATGTAAACTAGTAAAGACATAATTGAATACATACTTTAATGTCATTAGTGATGTGTCATTTGAAATTATAAAGTGATGATTTTGTTGACCATGACATATGCAATATCAATTAAATTTCTTTTAATAAATACATAAATTAAAATTAAAGTATTATTGTACAGCATCTAACTACAGACTTTAATTGATTTTGATATGGTAAATGTGTTAGAGGTATTATAGCGAATATTAAAAAATATTACACACCAAAAGTGTTTTTACTCCTTGAACCATAGGATAGAACGTTGAAGATGTACTAATGTCACACATTTCCGGAATCAATTAATTGAATCGGAAACAAACAAAACAGGCGGAAAACATATCGCAAAGCTCGATTATCATTATACAAATAAGAATAAAATAACTTATTTTTTATTTTAAAATGTCGACTCCAATGTTACATCTAAACAAACAAGTAAGCCAACTGTTAATTTTTAAAACTTTTTTTCTTTCAGAATGCCAGTGCTATGAAAATGAACATACATTGTAGAGAGTTATAGTGTATATTCAAGTTTTCTGTAAGGGTTTTCGATTGTTATGTGTTAGAAATAAAGTTTAAAAGCAAAAACAACAACAACGACATCAAGATTCAGAAAACGAAATATGAGGTCAAACAGTCTATGCAGTTCTCTTTATAATGAAACGTCAACTACTAATGTTGCACCCAATCGAAACAAATAAGCCTATCTTATAAATAATGCAACATATAGGAAATTCCGACACCCAGGAAAGCTTTAACTCTTTCTACATTCACTATATACTCAAGATTAGTTTGGTCGTAAATTATAGACATGACAGATGTTTTTACTCAAACTGCGTAATATTGACCACTGTCGTATCACAATAACTAAATCTAAATCAGAATACATGTATACACATCAATTGAAAACCTATTCGTCAGTTGTTTTTGGTATCTCGTATTACACCTGCACTGTTATACTGTTGGGCAATTTTTTAGCGTTGGTTAAACTATGAACAACCCAATTGTTGGGTAAATAATATTAACCAACTGTTGGTGAAATTTTACCCAATATTTGGGTAATTAGCTAAAAATTTTACCCAACAGTTAGGTAATTAGCCAACATTGTACGCAACGTTGGTAATTATTTACCCAGAAGTTGGGTTGTTCATAGTTGAACCAACGTTGGGTAAATTATTTGCCCAACGTTCTAACAGTGTGTGTATTATTATATAGCCCTTAAATGTACAATATGTAATTTAGCAAAATGGTTTTAAAGACCATTTCATATATAGCAAAAACATGTAATAGTAGGCCATGTACTTAATCATATCATTTTTCAAACTGGGTGAATCCAAATGTCGTGAGGATTAGTTTACCTTCCAATCATATCTATACTGAACAACATTATATAAAAATATACCTTTCATAATAAAAAAAAATGTACATGATAATATGCAGTTCTTAGTCTTTATTTTCTAAGCTGAATTTGTTTGACTTTCGTCGAGTCTGAATTCAGCTTTAGTGATCTGATAACGTCATTCGTTGGATGGAGTCTTTTGCCATCTTATTGAAAGAAAGAGGTGAACAATAACAAGAGTGAAGATTTTTTGCTTAATGGTCAGAGAATCTTTGTTATGTTTGTCCGAATGGAAACTTTATAATTACAACAAAACACCTTGCAAATTTTGATTGTCCACATTTGTATTTCAAAGGAATGGTCCGATTGGTTGAACTTTTTTTCAAACTTTTTAAGATTTTGGTACCAAAATATTTTTCTCATAACCCGTGTGAAATTTCACGGCTGAGTTAAGTTCCGTTTTGGAGATATGTATAAAAATGTGTCTAATTATGGTAACCATAATTGATTTTATACAGTAATGTATAATAGGTGGCTCTGAAATACAAAATTGCCCATAAAATCAAAACGGTTTGACTGATTCAGCTGAAATTTGAAATTTAGACTTCTTTAGTGGACATCTTTCATATGACATTGAAAACTAAATTTTGAAAAATCGGACCAAGCTTCTTTAATATGAGATACAAATGTTTAATTATGACACATTGTTTAAAGGAAGTGTAATAAATTTGCTACTAAAGTAAGTGTATATACGAGTATTCTACACACTTCACGGGAGGTTTCTTGATCCGTTTCGCTCCGGACTTCGGGCTGATAAAGTATGTAAATTGGCCCAATAAAGGTATACATTTATACTTCCAACAAATTGCTTAATTTTGTATGTGGAGTGTAAGTGTGTGTTTTGCCATTTGTTTTTCTTGAGTTCATTCACACAAAATATTTACTGAGTCAGGTGACTTAGATGCGTGAGTCTTTTATTTGTCTCTGTAGTGATGCACTTTGTATGCTAACTGAGTCACTGTAGTGAGTCATGTGACTCAGATATGATGAGTCAAATGACTCCGATCAAGTCCAGACTCAACTTCATTACCTTAATGAGTCATCAGTTTTGTCTCTGTAGTGACGCTCTTGCTTGTGTAAAATGGGTCTTAAGACTCAGATTAAAGATAATGCAGGTCATTTGACTCACTCATCATTGACTTATTCGAGTGACGTCCTCTTTGTGCACAAACATGGAGGATGATATCCGAAAGGTGTTGGTGACTGTAGACACAATATTGCCCATCATAAATATAGTAGACACTAATTCCGAGTTTAATTCCGAGTCCAAGAGGTTAAGCTTAGGCTAAGCTTACTGCAGTAAAACAACAATGGACTAAATGGTCCAATATTGTAAGCTAGCTCCATATAAAATCACTGCTTAATGTAGTAATTTTTACTTGTAGCTTGATGTCAGCTCCAGAAGTTCCACATATTACTTCTGACGGTGTTAAATGCCAAACAAGTGCTCACAGAAATGACAATTTTGTGTCATCAACCACTAACAAACGCTTTCGTCACCTACCATGCATGTTCAAGAAAATGGCCGACCCATAGCCTCGTTTTCAAATTTCGTATTTGACTCAGTAATTTATGTAAATGAGTCAAAAGTTGTTATTGACTCAACATTCTCCAACAAGTGAGTCAATATGGTATCATCATACTGAGTCACCTGAAATTTGACTCACTATTGGAGTATTTTTGAGTCAATTATGATTCACGTAGTGTCATAACTGAGTCAATTTGTATATGACTCACGTAAAATAAGGCAAAACGAGTCAATTGACTCAGTAAATATTTTGTGTGTTGGGTTTCAGGAAATTTCATTAAAACTACATAACAATATTTATCCTTATTTTTTAAACACAATACAATGTTTTACATTTTGTTAAGATTGATTTTTGAAATCCATCATATTGGAGGTGAAATGTTTCCAGCAAAATTATAAAACATGTCGTTCAGATAAATTAAGTATGCAATAGTTAATCAATCTAAAAGGAAATGAAACCCAGAGAGTAAAAATCGAATATTTGACTTTGGGTACTTCAAGGACTATTTGCATTTATCTGTGCCTGTGTTTGGTATCAAAGGTATTGGTTATATTCGTCGTAATATAAGATATAAAAATGGAGAAGTAAGATCACATAGAATAATCATAGAATAAAGTATTCCCGATATCTGCTATTCTGTCCAGTTTTTGTTATGTTATAATGTATTAGTTTCAAAATGCTTTTTATTCTATATTAGGGATTTTTCTATGTTACAATACAAATACTTCCTAGAAAATAATTGCACAAAATACCTGTTCCCAGTATCTGAAAACCGCGAGTCTGCTTTTTGCACCGGTTCCTTCATGACCAGCATTGGCTTCGCTAAGTGTTGGGTTGGAGAGCTATAATAGGGCCATTTGCCTCCCCCAGTCACAATCCTTGACCCCCATTACTGCCTCAATTTCCCCTTGTTTTTGATAATTTATATGTAAATGTCAAATGTTTTATGCGCTTTATTTTGAAGATACTACCCCTATGTCTATTTTTTAGATTTACCAACATTTTTTTACTGAAATTTACAGATTTGGTAGAATCTTAGAGCGCATTACAAAACAATCAAATGTTCTTCCGACCATAATTACACAAAATAGGCTATAACTTGATAGAACATATTTGTATTTACATACTGTTTTCAGTTTTTGAATTTTCCAACAAGTCCTAACTTATATTTATTAAAATGAATACATTTTTCAATATGTGTGTACATGAAATTGTCCATTAAACTAAAAAAAAATGCCAAAATTTACTCTTATCTCATTAAATATTCATAAACTAATTAGCATAATATGCAATATAATATCTTTATCTTAAAGCCCACGGTGTACCCGGTATACCCACTGAGGTGCAAAATGACGATAAAGGGACATTGTTAGAGAGCATGTAAATTCACTAAAATCCGCATTTTTGTGCGTGTAGATTAGGGTTAAACATGATACCAGTTTATTATTTTATAGATATTTTTTTATCTAAACTTACAACAAAATGTCTGACCAAAAAAAGATATTTTCAAATGTGCGTTTTCCGAATATTATTTTGATCAATAATCAAACACCTGTCATCAAAATGCAAACCATCAAAGATAAAGATGGAAAGGTGCTCACTGATCAAGAAGCTGTGAAAGAGCGTTGGAAAGAAAACTATAAAGAATTATATAATGATGGTAATCCAGTGAACCTCCAGGAAACTCAACTCCTACCACAAATGTCATCTAATGA
This sequence comes from Ophiothrix spiculata, assembly GCA_000969725.1. Lineage (NCBI taxonomy): Eukaryota > Metazoa > Echinodermata > Ophiuroidea > Amphilepidida > Ophiotrichidae > Ophiothrix > Ophiothrix spiculata. The sequence continues at coordinate 10,764 of JXSR01S024139.1, read as the reverse complement.
CGAAGAACCAGAAATTACACGTGATGAAGTAGTATCAGCAATCAGAAAGCTCAAGGAAGGAAAAGCACCAGGCTATGATGCCATATTTGGAGAAGAACTCAAAGCTGCAGGCGAAAAAGGGATAGACATAATTCATAAACTGTGCCAAAATATATGGACATCAGAAACTTTCCCCGCAGACTGGGGCAAAGCTATCATAACTCCGATATTCAAGAAAAAAGACAAACTAGATTGTGGTAATTACAGAGGTATCAGTCTACTTAGCCACCCTGGAAAAATATTCACACTTATTCTCCAACGTAGAATCATGAAGAGAACAGACGAAATTTTGTCTGAAGCCCAGGCGGGTATCAGACCAGGCAGATCCACTGTGGACCAACTATTCACACTTCGCCAGATTACAGAAAAATATCTTGAAAAAAACAAAAGCCTCTACTGCTGCTACATAGACTTCCAGAAGGCATTTGATTCTGTGTGGCAAGAGGGTCTCTGGAAGGCAATGCGATTTTATGGATATCCAACCAAGATCATCTCTCTCCTTCAAGCCCTTTATCAGTCATCCAACAGTGCAGTGAGAGTGAATGGTGAGCTGACGGACTGGTTTTACACAACAGTTGGTGTACGGCAGGGATGTGTAATATCCCCCGAGCTATTCAACATTCTGTAAGAAGTAGTAATTAACATAGCAACTTATGGATCGGACATTGGTGCACATATTTCAGGTTACACTATAAACAATCTAAGGTTTGCTGACGACATTGTACTCATTGCAGAATCTCCACAGGATCTCCAAACATTGGTAAATAGTGTCCAGACTACAAGCAGTAACTTTTTTCTGAAAATCAACATCTCTAAAACTCAACTGAGTCCAAGTTATAAGAATAGAAGCTCAGACAATATCCATCAAAATAGACACCAACAAGCTTGAACAAGTCCAAAAGGATGTGAAGATGTTAAGGTTAGTGAAGATTGATGTTAAACAGAGCATCTGCAAAGCACTAGGGGCTGTACAACGACTTCACACTATATGGCAATCAAAAGACATCACAAGGAAAACCAAATTACAACTATATCACACACTTATAATGTCAATACTCCTGTACGGCTCAGAAACGTGGACACTTATGAAATACGATGAAAACAGATTATTAGTCTTTGAGATGGCCTGCATAAGAAGAATCATGGGTGTCACAAGACTTGACAGAATAAGAAATCAATCTATTAGAGAGACACTAGGCCAACAGAACACTATCATAGATATAATTAGGCAAAGAAGACTAAAGTACTTTGGTGACATAATCGGAATGGACAATCACAGATATCCAAAAATATCACTAGAAGGGAGAACACATGGCTCTAGACCCAGAGGTAGACCACAAAAAAGATGGTGGGAATGCATCAAAGAAGATTGTGCATCTAGTGATATCTTGCAGCTGTCAGAAGCAAGTTACCTGGTATCCAACAGAAGTGCTTGGCAGACCATCGTGAAATAGAAGCCATCACACAGCATGCTGGTGTGGAAGGCGTAGGTCAAGGTTAGGTCAATTGTAAATATGCAGATGGAACCAGAGATATCTCCAGCCGATGATAACTTTGTAAAAGAAAGTTCAGACGTACTGACTTTCATCTTTTATGTATTCACCATTAGGCAAGTTTGAGTAGCAATCACCCTACCGGGGGTTTTACTTAGAACACAGAATTAGTTTATAATTAAGTGCACCTTTATATAGTCATTTTTTCAACTATGCTTCCATACGTTTTTTCTTCTTTCGATTCAAGGTATATTTCAGTTTAAAATAGATTACATCATGGAAGATAGGAGAGTGAATATTATAATATACAATCTTCATTATACAACAAAATAGCTTCAAAGAAGGCAAACATAAATTGTTCAAAATAAACATCGAAATCTGTAACCCCCTCAAAAAAAGAGAGAGAGAAAAAACAGTACGTTATAGATAACGGTTTATTTATTTCATGCTATACTAGTATATCATTATACATGTAAGTAAGTATATTTTGCTCTCATTTTAAACATCTAAACACCTTTATAAATAATCCCATTTCAAAAAAAAAAATATCCTCCCCGGATATGAGTCTTTGAAAAAGAAATTACAGCTGGTACGCAGCGACAGTGGAACATAATAGTATAAAGCAAATGACAACCACCACTCGCATTTCTGCGGAGCGTGCAGCATGACAAAATACTGACACATCTTAATGCGATGGGTTCAATAGAGCAGCCTCAAAATATGAAACTTTAATCGAAAGGTAGGTAAACAATGATTGACGAAATGTTACGGAAGTATGGAACACAGATTTAAATTACGACCTTTCAAAGTAAATTGAACTAATTGGTGTATTTATAAACAAAGTAATATACTCTGACAGTTTAAACTGTTGAGATGTGTACTTTGAATACTGCGAATTAAGAGCAAAAATCGCGATTTTCAAAAATGAGTTCATAACATATTAAAATTCTTAGTATCCTGAGTTTTAAAATGATACAAATTTATATAACAGCTAAATAAATCCGTGTCACTTGATTGGCACATCTTGGGTCAGGTGCCATTGTTCATTTGGTCCATTTGATAGTAAAAGTTACCAACCGTGCAATAGTGCCATGCAAAAATTTTGATACATTCAACGGTTACCTTTTTTGGACAGTCCGCGGGCGCAGCATAAGACGCGTCGTTGCATTAAAGCCGGCATTTACAGTACGGTACCATTATAAATGTTGACCCGGTTTGTTTTGTTTACAAAAAATTATTTAGCTGTCATATAAAACAAATAATGAATGTTTATTATTCGTGTCAATGGAACAAATATTTAATTCGGTGAAAGATAAAATGCTCGTTTGAATGGAGCATTTGATCTTTCACCTCATGAAATATTTGTACCATTGCACTCATAAACATTAATTATTTGTATCATATTAAATGTTTTCCCTCTTTCTTGTGAATAAATAAATATTGGGGATTTATAGTGCACTATGCCTACCAAATTTGTAATTCCACGCGGCCTCTGCACACTTTACAGGCATTCGCGGACCACTGTGGCCCCAGTTAGCCCCATTCCACACCAAGAATCATTTCAGGTTCGAGCGCCTTACTAATTGAGCTACCTTGACTGCTTTTCCATAAGTAGACTAATTTATGTGACCATGTAAGACGATTTAGAAAATTGATTTTAAAAGTATAAGCACTATGGACCATAGAGCATGATAACTAATAATCATCCTATATACATAGAGAAACACCCGAGGTTTAACAGTGAAAAACAATAAAATGAATTATTTCTGGTTATGCAATACACTGGAAACTTGGCACACATAATATTAAGACCATATTCTATAAACATCTTCATAATCTGCAATCGTTTTCAAAAAGTTGAAAATTCTATCATTATTGAACCAAACCCATCTTGGCGCAAGTTGTGCCGAACGTTTATAATATTTTTTAAAAAAACCGTAACAATTAACATTTCCAGGTAATATTTATTGCCCAATTTTAAAATGCTGCAGATAACATTACTGTTTTTTCAAAAATAAGTAAAAATAATGATAATGGTATAAAATATACACTTCAATTCAGTTTGCTTCGATTAAATATACATTTTCTTTCTTCAAGATTAATATTCCTTTTTACTTTTTCTAACATCCTGACCACAAATGGCTGTATATTGTTCCTGTTAATTAGTGTATCCGCTTTAATCTGTTTAAATGCCAAGGCCACGTCAATCATAGTGGACAATTATGTTTGTGGTTTATTATCACTTTTATACAGCTAAAATCAGTATTCAAAAAAATACAAACTTTTTATATAGATTTGAATTTGGCCTGTCTAATTTTCCCGGGATGCGTCTATGTTTAGTCTCTTACCAATAATTGTATGCCACCATTATTTTGTGCAATCATTTATTTTAAATAAAAATAAATGCTGTTATTTCATTTATTTTTAAACAACTGTGGGTGGCCAAGAGTTTTTGGAACAAGTCATATTGAGAGCTTTATTATACAAGTTTCATCCCTCTCCGCGTAATTTGTGTCCAGATCTATAATAGATACAACGATGCGGACAGATTAAAAAGTTTATATTCATCTATGATATTTCTTCAAAGTTATGTAAGCATAGATATGGATGACATCTACGTGTTCATAAACAGACACATATATACATAGTTACTCAGTCACGTTTAATGTTATGGTTAATGATATTAAATTGCATGATTTAATTTTCAACGATTCTATTATTTTCATTAATCATAAATACCCAAACAGTGTCTTTAAGTTATTACTGTATGAGACCCTTTTAACACTCCATTTTATGACAGTTTTGAAAAAAAGAAGGTTGAAATGATCTTGGACTTTTGCGAATTGCTATGTCATTGTTATGCGTTGGAATTCTTCATATCAAAATATATATATTAAATTGTATTACTGACGTCTAAGTTTAAATTGTATCAATTTTTTACTTTACACTGGGAAAGTACATTTTGATGCTTATAATAGGGTTGTTTTTTATTATAAGGATATAATCAACAACTGTCAAAATGATAATCCAAGAAGAAAAAAAATCTTTTTAACTACAAAAAATGGTTTTCTTTTCCAACTTTTCATTGGAATTTGATTGAAAGCCTAGGGTAGCGATTTTTGGGTAGGATAGAGTAAAATAACGCCTTTGTACAAAACGTACTTTGCGTAACTGAATCTAATTTAAACATTAATAGCATTTTGAAATCCAAGTACAACTTATCCTTGCCGTCAAGTCCTTAACATTTATCTTGAAGATATCTTTGGCCAAAGATACGTTTTCTCTAACCAAAGCATCATTGAAAACCAATTAACTTGAAAAAGTGACGATGTTTAAGGACATTATATAAATATTTAAAAGCTCTACTCGAAAGTTGTTACAACTTCTTCTTTGGCATAACGTTCTTACGTATAAGTTGAAAAGAAGAATATTAACAGTATATTAAATTCGTTATTAGATCTAAATGTTTCAATCTTTGGTTTTTTATTTTTGAAAAATTCGATACAAGAAAAAATTCCCGTTAAAGGAAACTTTTATGTTGATGGAAATGTTTAAAACAACGTTAGTATATGAGAGGTCAGTTTGTTAGTAACCTTTATTATTTTTCCCTTTCAGTGTTGACTCTTAAAGTGTATTGCTTGCAGACTTGTTTTGTGCTATGTTGAAGGTCGTTAGTATCATCGTAATCAAATGTTTCAAATGTCACTTTCTAAATCAAATAGAAATCAAAATAATTGATATGTCACACAATTCTAGTCGTCCAAACTACTGTAATTTAGTGTGGGTCT